>JACEVL010002294.1:0-20806 GCA_020284085.1 Aporrectodea caliginosa
GCCTATGTGTATGTCAGTCTGTGCATATGTCTGTATGTCTATCTGTCTGTCTGTTTATTTTATCTTATGACTGTCTCTCTCTCTCCTCTCCCTCTTTCCTTCCCTGCTCTCTCTGTGTCTCTTTCTGTTTCTCTCTCTCTCTGTCTCTCTGTTTTCGTCCCTGTCTCTATCTCTGTCTCTCTCCCTTTCTCTCTCTGTCTCTGTCTGTATGTCTGTCTGTATGTCTGTCACTGTCTCTCTGTCTCTGTCTCTCTTTCCCTGTCTGCTTCTATCCGTCTCTCAGTCAGTCAATTAGTCGCTGATCAGCAGTCTCGTATTCAGACTGACGGCGTGGTCAGTCTAAATATGGATGTACTAACGATCTGTCGCCAGAGACGTGAACCCATTCAACTAAGCCGCATTTTGTCAGGGTAGCGGCTGGCTTGAGCAAATTTACGGCGGTTTTTCGGATAAACAAGAAAGTGCGCAAGTAACCGTTTTGGGCTAGCCTTAAAAGCGCCTAAACTACTTTTTCCGGCAACAAGTGCATCGGGCAAAAAAATGCGGCTTGAAACAGCCCGTTCACCGAATATAGAGGGTTCAAAAGAGCCAATTAATTAGACACGAGGACAACTGTAAAACAAGGACATGAACAAAATTAATGAAGACTCATGAGTGGCTCACGTTTTGGGGAAATAAATCATAGAGACAAGTTTCAGTCTGGCATAGCTTGGCAAACAAGGCCTGACACAGGATGACTCTACGACGTCTACGTCTAGACATAAAGTAGCTCAAAAGATGACACTCATCAATTACGCTGCCATCCAAAGTAAGGAGTGGTGGAGGGCTGCATCTTATTCTCCCATTAATAATTTCCATCGTTTAAATAATTAATAATCATGTGGATTGATCGCTGGGGATGATGTGGTTATCACTAGACCAACACAGCAATTCATTGCCATATTCATGCCTGCTCATCATTCTCGTGCTGCCATACTCAGATGTAAAGAAATGGTAACAGTTGATGTCGACGGCTATTAACTGTAAACTTGTGAAATATGACCTTTGGCACAACATGAAACTTGTGAAATATGACCTTTAGCACAACCTGAAACTTGTTAACTTGAAACTTGTGAAATATGACCTTTAGCATAAGCAACCTTCTGAACTTCGAGGTACGGCAAGCAGCAGAATCTGGATTCATCGACAACCTTACTTTCTGACGAACTGCGCAAATGACCGACGTAGTTCCAGCAGACAGATATACTATTGCCTTGACTGCTCTAAACTTTCAGTTAAATGTTCATTATCAGCTTTATGCCAACGGCGACACATTAACGAATTTGTTTACAACTTTCTGTTTTCCTACCGCCGCCCTTAACTTCACCTTCTCTACTACTACCGCAATGACAGTGTGCCATCGCAAGAACGTTTATTGTAAAGTTGTAAACAATACGCAGTTAGCAATAATCCACCTCACTACTAAGTTTAAGCCGTAATTTTAACATAGACAGCAACACCACAGAATATTTAACATTGAATATAAAACCGGAAGTAGAACTCGAAATGGATACATACAACATGTCCAACGTAGATCTGCCTGGACAGGGTCCTTACAATATGCGGCTAAACAACTGACGTCAGCACTCACAGCTCATTGCGCCCTAAGTACACACTAGAAACCCAGCGTGCAAATTATATGATTACAACTGTGTGATTGTTCTAGATGAACTTTTTTCGGCGGCTAGCCATGAAATAACTCTCGGCGGTTTTTGGTCTACACCGCAAAATTCCTGCATGTTTTTTGGCTTGCAGAAAAATTTTCGGTTTAGCGGTTAACGGCGGCGTCTTGGGTATTATAGGCCTACCAGCTTACTAACCTCGAGGGCAGTTGAGTCGTCTTCTCCGAAAGCAGGACTGCGACCGATTAAAACGGTATAATGATTTTCCAACTTTGGCGGAGTTCTCCTTACTGAAACTCTCTTCCACTACTCGGCTGATGGGTATTAGAGGTCTGCTGGTAGAGCATTTTTGCTACCCGACCCGTACCCGTAACACGAGACCGCTACCCGTACCCGTACCAAACCCGTAGTCAAAATTACTACCCAACCCGACCCGTACCCGCGGGTATACCCGTACCCGTACCATACAAGCCACGTGTAGGTTAATAGGCATTCCCATAATCCGAGCCCAAAACAGTCCAGTAGTCTCACAAAGCATGTAGCAGTAATAATAATAGGCTGATGGTAATGATCACAGTAATGATGATGATGATGATAATAATAAGAACAATAATAATAATAATAATAATAATAATAATAATAATAATAATAATAATAATAATAATAATAATAATAATAATTATAATGGTAGTAGTAATAATCACAATAACAATAGTTATAATAATAATAATCATAATAATCATAATAATCTTAAAAATAATCGTAATGAGAATCATGATGATGACAGTGAATAATCTGAACGATTTACCAATATTGTTGCAATATAAGAGTGGCGTCATTGGAAGTTGGAACCTGCCGAAGGGCAGAGAACTTAAAGAAGAAATAAGAAGGTTATAGTAACATCTGATGCAGCTATGTCATCCACCATAATTTGATTCCAGAAAAACTCAGAATCAACAATATTGTCGTCGAACATTCAAACTTCCACGGCCGATTACAAAAGGTTACAGATGTGACGTTAAGTACCGCCAGCTATTGTAAGTCTGAGTCACCATTACATGTAACCACAAAACTTCAGTTCGGTACGGGTAAAACCGGGTATACCCGTACCCGTAAAGCTCCTACCCGTACCCGACCCGACCCGTAAAATGTCTACCCGACCCGTACCCGACCCGCGGGTACGTCGGGTACGGGTAAACCCGCGGGTACGGGTATACCCGCAGACCCCTAATGGGTTTTCACACGTCGACTAATATTCATAGATTTTTTACCATCGCCGCACGTTTGAATGAATGTCACGGCATTAAAGGTCCCTGTTATAGCCGAGATTACTCTTGTTTTGCGATCCGGCATCCTCGCGTGTTACAGAGACTTCTAGGCTTGCGCTCCCATTGTTGCAGTAGCTAACCAAAGCAGAACAATAATTATCATTCTGTGACAACGCGCAGCAAATATCACAAACACAAAATTATTGCTCGATATTATTGCCACGTATGCGTGCAAATGAACGTTTCTTCTTGATATCTTATGTAGGCCTAATGCTGCAGTACATTTAGAATAAGTTCATCCATAAATCGACTCTTCGAAGTAACAAATGACATTATAATATGTGGGATTGACTAATGTGGCGTCACACACCCATACACTGGAAGAGCGAAGCCACAGAAGACAGAGAGATATAAGTGACTGACAGATGGACGGATGGAGGAACCAACGTATATACAGAAGGACGGATAGACGGTTCAATGTATGGATGGATGGATGGATGGATGGATGGATGGATGGATGGATGGATGGATGGATGGATGGATGGATGGATGGATGGATGGATGGATGGATGGATGGATGGATGGATGGATGGATGGATGGATGGATGGATGGATGGATGGATGGATGGATGGATGGATGGATGGATGGATGGATGGATGGATGGATGGATGGATGGATGGACAGAAACATGGATAGATAGGTAGATAGATGGATAGATGGATAGATGGATAGATGGATAGATAGATAGATAGATAGATAGATAGATAGATAGATAGATAGATAGATAGATAGATAGATAGATAGCTAGATAGATAGATAGATAGATAGATAGATAGATAGATAGATAGATAGATAGATAGATAGATAGATAGATAGATAGATAGATAGATAGATAGATAGATAGATAGATAGATAGATAGATAGATAGATATGTGGGGGTTGACTTCTCTGGCAACAGATCTTAAGTGCACCGAGACACAGACTTACTTAATATCGTTTATTTAACGACGCCGTCATATCGACGATGATTGGCGTCATTAACAAGATCATATGTACACTTATGCAGAGTACATAATTGGTCGTAATCGACTGTTCTAACAGTTTTGTGCCTATGTAACCCCAGACACAGATTCAGACACTCAAGCCTTATAGGGTGTGGAATTCCAGGCCGCTGACCACAGACCGACTGACTGAGTGCCAACAGGCAAACAGAAGCAGACAGACAAAGACATAGAGAAAGACAGAGAGAGGGATTAAACAAGGCAGCTATTTGAGTAAGCGAGTAACCCAACCCAGCCCAGCTAAGCCTGACTGGCTGACTTCTTACTGTATATAATAGTCGATGTTTTAATAGTTAAGAGGGCAGACTATCAGAGTTCAGACCAGCAGACGGTGAGACAAGTCTGATCGAGTCAGCCAAGCAGTAGGCCTACGATAGTTTGTTGTCACCATTGATGTACACTGTTTTTAATAAACGACTTTTAACTTCTGCAGCTGATCGTCTTCGATCGTCAACGGCCTACGGACCCGTGGCCGGGTAATGGCCGAGACACGTCACACGAGTATCCATCATGCCGGTCTCATCGTGCATGGTTAGGACCGTCGCAACGAACGATCATCACGAAGGCCTAACTCTTAAGCTGTGCCTGACTACATGTCACATGTAGAATATTACATGCCCTCGTAAAACCCTCATACACTACAAATAGGTAGATAGATAGATTGATTGATTAATTGATTGATTTGCCGATAGACAGACAGATGGATAGACATACAGACAGACAGATAGACATATGATCAAGAACAGCTGCACCAGGCTCGTTTGAAATAAAGTTATTTTTATTATTTATGCATATATTAGTCGCCGCTATCTTGTGAACAAGCATTAATCAATGGCGCTGAGAAATTGTGAATAAACCCCTTGCTCTTTGTTCCTACACAGCAACCGTCTCGGCGGAGACTCAAACTCATACTCTCCGGTTTACAGGCCATGCGCTTTATTCATTCGTCCACCGTGTCACATACATGTATATGTAGACTTACGTGTGTAGACCTATTTGGGCTTAATTCTATCTATCTATCTATCTATGAGATTTATATAGCGCCCCTCCAAGGTTACTACTCAGAAGCGCTCCCGACCCAGGTCCGGTCAAAAAGGAAGGTCTTAAATAATTTATAAAAGAAGAAGAGAAGTCTCGTGGAAGAGAACGCAGGTCAGAGGGGAGCCCATCCAAAGAGAAGGACCCACTATCGAGAATGCCCGACGCTGTCTGGTGGCAGAGCGAGCATGCGGTACCATACAGTCACCTCTAGATGCCGAGCGCAGAGATCGGCGACCAGAGCAGACCGAAGTCAACGTGAAGAGCTCCTGGAGATAGGTAGGTGCTCTACCCAGAATACATTGCCAGACAATAGATGAGACTGTTAATTGTCAGACGTCTTTAGAGACCTACCACAATGCTAACAGGGTTTCACTGTAGTCTACACAAAAGATCATTTGTTCATTTGAAAAGCCATTAAATAATGTTGAACCATGCAGAGTAACGAGTCTTATCAATACAATTAACCAGGACACGGGAGATGTCACTTGGTGGAGTTGATGCTGACTGTTACTATATATAGGAAAGGATAAACTATTTTAGTAAAAATGCGTATTATATTTACATTTTTTTTTATCTCTGTGCGGATTATACAAAAGCCTCCACACCTCAGAGGTTGTTGTGTCGTCTTTCTGTATTGTAATATGAAGGCAATTTCGACTGGATACAGTAATGGATTTGTCGACGGTGCGATCTTAGGCCACAAGTCACGACACCCGCTCTTTTCCAGAATCTCAGTAAGGCGTTACAAAAACTATTATTATTATTATTATTATTATTATTATTATTATTATTATTATTATTATTATTATTATTATTATTATTTTATTATTATTATTATTATAAAGCAAATTTATTTCTTCATAAAGCCAACAAACTTATGTACAGACTGATTAAAAGTAACTGTTTTCAATATTTAGAAGCCTTCGATCAGTCCTGGGCTACTGTTGTTGCAATCTGTGGTGCCTAAAACAGATAGAGCGTTTCCAATTTGTAGGGCGACTGATAAGCGTTGTAGAAGATGACTAGTCTCACGCTGGTCGCCTGTCGCTGCTGAGATCTTGTGTCCTAGTTCTTGGACAAACTGCAGTGATTCTGTGTGCCAGCTTCCTGCAGTTTCGACTGCCACAGGGACGAAATAATGTGAATTATTATTATTATTATTATTATTATTATTATTGTTATTATTATTATTATTATTATTATTATTATTATTTTATTATTATTATTATTATTATTATTATTATTATTATTATTATTATTATAATTATAAATTATTATTATTATTATTATTATTATTATTATTATTATAATTATAAATTATTATTATTATTATTATTATTATTATTATTATTATTATTATTATTATTATTATTATTATTGTTATTATGAACAATCTAGCATGGTAATGTCGAAGAAAAAAGCAGATGGCGTTTCCCCGTTGGAGAGCTACCGAGAGTCATTGAAACAGGTAGCTTGTCTCGAGCGTGTCATGTGTTGCATCGGTTAACCTTCGTCCTAATTCAGGTTATTATTATTATTATTATTATTATTATTATTATTATTATTATTATTATTATTATTATTATTATTATTATATTATAATTATTATTATTATTATTATTATTATTATTATTATTATTATCATTATTATTATTATTATTATTATTATTATTATTACTACTACTATTATTATTATCATCATTATTATTACTATTATTACTATTATTATTTCATTATTAGCATTCCGACATGCTTGCGCGGGCGTATAAATATTGATAAGTATCAAATTTGTCTTCAAATTTGATGCAACTCAAGAGATTACGTATTCATATCGTTTATCAAAATACGAACGTGACAGCATCTGATGTATCTGAAATAATAAATCTTTATAAATATCAAATCTACATTGAAGTTCGTCTCAATAAACGAGATAACGAACTCATATCCCTAATCAGTAAGCCTATAATTTAAATTCTTGTCACGAATATGCGAGAGTAGGAATTGCGATAGTGAAATATTTGATATGACGTTGATTAAATGTGTAATTATAATGTCATTTGTATAACATGTAATATATGAGTCTAGGTGGGTGTGTTAATTAATCATTATAAATTAAAGCAGCTGCAAGGATATAAGCCTGAAGAATTCGTGGCATGCTCACAGAATTTTCCAGAAGTTCACGCAACACGTAACAGCTTCAAAGACAGAATTCAAAACGTTGAAGAAGAGGTGGACTTGAAAAGTCGGACAGGTTGATATTGGTTTAAAAAACAATGTACCAAGATTCCACTATTATTTTATTTAGAACGAAGGACATCTTCTAAGACCTCGCGCTACAGCATTTTGATTTTTGCCTCTTTAATTAGACACATTTTAGGTTTTTGACTATTCGACTTGCTCTGTTTTCTGTCTGACCGTATGTGGATGAAATTTCCTATGCATTTATCTCTCCTCCTATATGCGCTTCCAAAGAATAGTCACTGGAACACTTCGTGTGTTCAAGACAGAAAATTTGTTAGCTGCTTTTGATGTGCGATCTTAGTCATGCTTTAAGCTTGGGACTTTTGCAGGAGTTTCGAGTCACTACTTCAATATCTGATTTCCTCTTCTTGATTTGTTGGTTATTATGGTACACTATTATTCTACATGTATAAAGTATATACACGGAATATGCGGACAAATATGGGTGTTGCGTTTAAAGAAAAAGAAGTGGACAGGCAGGAAAGGAACTGATTTATTTCGCATCAACTGGTACAATTTCTTGAAAACTATGCAAAACGATGCCGAGAGCTGCTGAAAAAGGAAGACCGAGAACAAACTGGTTATGCAACATAAATGAATGGGATTATTGACCTGGTTTTTCGATGTAGGCAATCATCACTCTTGAACATTTCTTGATTTGTTGGAAAGGTTTGGTACATTAGGATTGTCTACATGTAGAATAAAGTCCAGACAAGACTCGGACGTCTTGACGACAAATCGCTCTGATTCGTATTCGCTTCATTCTGCCACTCTTGTTGTGTCAGTTTAACCCTGTTTGTTTGGATATATATATACTCAGTTACAGTGGGTCCTTTTTCTGTGAATTTGTTAGCTGTGTTGAATGTGTCAGCTGGAAAAAACTTTTGGTGGGCGAAACAGTAAACAGTCAAGTATAGACAGAAGTACAGGAACTACAGAAACACACAAAGTGAACTGCACCTTTATTTTTGCAACCGCTTAAATGTTGCCTGTGACTTGACGTTTGCTCAAACAGTTACATTTGATTCATGAGCAAGGCATCATCTGTTTCAATCATTTATAATGCTCTCATTTTGGTTAAACTTACAGGTTCACCGTACATGTCAGCTACTGAATTGATCCTCAATCGCTGCGAGTTCGCTTCTAATTCCAGACTTCTTGACAGCAGAACAATGTCAACCATTCTCTTTCTGCTGGCCTTGTTGGCTGCACCACATAGCGTTTCAAGCGAAGGTAGGTGTTTGTAACAATTTGCTAAATACGAAGTGGAAGAAGAAGCTGAAAAGTATTAAGCAGAACATGCATCCAAAGGTGGAAGAAGAAGAAGAACAGAAATTGGAAGAATTGAAAGAAATGAATAAGAAAATTATTTGAAAGGAGAGGAGGGAAAGAAATTAGTAGAAAAAGAGGCAGAAAATGTAGAACATGTAAAATGATTGTAGTCAACAAAAAGGATTTGAAAGCGAGTATCCTCTTCATATCTTCATACCTTCATGTCTTAATATCGAGCGCTGCTATTGGTCAGTGTCCTAATCTTTGGTGAATTTCTAAGTGCTCCTTTATACAGTGGTAAAAATACTCATCCAGAGGTGGAGGATCTTAATTTTTGTACAACTCTAACACTTAAGCCGCCTAGTGAATCCATAGTTCATATTCCCTATTAGTTATTCAGTTCCACGAAATACAGGTGCAAACGAGGCATATTTTTGAAGGTTTGAATTAATATAGGCCAACAGAGTACAGAGCACTTTCCTTTGGCCTCCACTGTGCTACGGTCATATATATATACGCACATCGTCTTATTATTATGATTATTAACAATAATAGTAATAAAAATAATAATAATGAAAATTATTATGATTATTGTGATTATTATTATTATAACATTAGGTTTTTTATTGCTCCCAAAAAAGTACGGTAACAATCATCATCATATCAAATCATACTAAGTCATTGTTATTATTATTATTATTATTATTATTATTATTATCATTATTATCATCATCATCATCATCATCATCGTCATCATCATCATCATTTTCATCATCGATATCATGTAACAAAACTTAGATGGCAACTCTTTTAGATGGCCAGTCTTATAGTTCCGGACTTCCGGTGCATGGAGGATTTCAAATCCGAATTCCCGGATCTCACTGGGATTTAGCCAATACTCAACTTGTTCCGGATACTACCAGACGGATTTTTATCACTTAGTCTGCTGATAAAATGTATACAACAACGTATTATAGACAACGAACTTGTGCATGTGTGTGTATGTATGTATGTCTATTCATTTGTATGTGGATGTGTTTGTATCTATGAATGCGCATGCTATTTATAAAGAGTCTTTAGCATACCTCATGAATGCACTACTAAAGCACTATTTGTAAGAGACATAAAAGGCAAGAAATAAAAGGTCTTAAACATGTGGCTAGAGTTGTCGCTGTCGGAAGTCCTCAGGTAAAGAGATGCTTTGAGCTAAGAGCATGATAGTCCAATGTACAAGAAGGCAACATCGTCAGGGGACGCGATGCGAGTTAGACTCCATTGCCTGCAGAACACAAATTATATCCGACTTGATCGTGCAGAGCTTGCTGATAATATTCTAGGACCGCTGCAAAGGGCCACAGCCGCCAGACTCAATCTATCATGCAAATTTTGAATGTGGCTTAGTTCTGTTCTCGACCAGAAGCGCAGCGCGGCGTGTCCGCTTAAAGGCAGAAACTTGCAAGAATGATCTTTTTCCGGTTGACGATGAATCGGGTTGACGGGTTCGATTGAAGGGCATCCTAAGGCGATGCAAACACCGGCTGTTTTTTTTATATTATCTATATTCGTCTACATTCATAATTTGAATTGTGAAGCTCTTACCCGGATGTTCTTAACATGTGCAACATGGATGGACTATCGCTTAAACATGAGTTGTAATATTATTCTTGACTACTAGGCAGCCGCCTAATTCCAAACATTCTCTTGCTGATATATCTGTTGTTGGATGGAGACTTTGAGACGAAAGCAGAAAATGACACAGAGATAAGAAGACCAACCAGAAAAAGAAGAAGAAAAAAGGAGTAGAAGGAAACAACGAGAACAGGAAAGAAAAGGTGGAGAAGAAGGAATAGCTGAAAAAGAAGAATACGATAAGGAAAGAGAAAAGTAGAAGCAACGAAGAAAGAGACGAAGAAAAAAAAGGAATAGGAGAAGAAGCAGACGAAAAGTCGAAAAAGAAAAAGAAAATGAATGGAAGAAGAAGAATGAAGAAGAAGAAAAAGTTAAAGAAGAAGAAGGAGAAACCGAAGAAAAAGAAGAAAATTGGTGAAGGAGGAAAAACCAGTCGCTAAAGCCAGCCTCCATAATATGGAGTGATAGCGGCTTCATTTACTATTCCTCAGTACGGGCCTTTCGGCGGCTATTCCTTCCTTCACCGTTTGATCTTCCCACCAACAGTGTATGATGATAACAGTGAGTAAGTAAGATTATTCTTTATTAGACTGCCAGCAAACGCCGAGGAGCTTACAGAAGAAATATGTTGTGATAACATTTTAAGCAAAGTCATGTAATAGTCTCATGAGAAAACTTTTCTTGGGAAACACATCAACTCTAGACAGAAGATGCAGCCAACAAGGAAGAATAAAAAGTAAGCCTGGGACGCATGTTACATGGAGTGACCTTGCGGGGAGCGAGGAGGTCTATTGGCGTATTCATGTAGAGCTGCGGTCGCACAGCAAGGGTGTTAGTGAAGACGTAACCTCGGTTGGTCTTCATCCCTTCAGGGAAATTGAGTCACGTATTCTTGGTTCCAGTCCACCACACTAACCACTAACCAGGCATGCTATGTCGGATTTGCGAGCTAATACCCTTGAAGAGCATGCAAATCTCAATGTCAGATATTTCACTTTCGTAGCTTAATTATTCACTGATTATTTGGAGGTAGAATGTGAAATATAACAGTATATACTATATAAGTAGAACTTTGCTAGAACGCTGCTAATCTTGAATGAACTGAGCAAAATTTCAGATGTGTTGCTCACTGATTTCATTTCATCAGTTTGTTCACGAAAGCTAGACGTTGTTTTCACCATTGATGGATCAGCAAGTATCTGTGGTGGATCTGAATCGTGTCCAGCATGGGTCCACTGTCTTCAGTTCATTAAGAATATAGTCTCCACCTTCAACATTGGACCAGACGCCACAAGGGTTGCAATCGTCACGGTCTCCAGTGTGGCGAATTTGGAGTTTGGCTTCGAACAGTAAGTTTAACATTTGAAATTGACGTGATTTAACAGTTCTAGGGAATTTAGCAGTAGATTCAGTGACCAATAAATATATTTGGTATTAATGTATCAGTAACACTGCTTAGCTCCAAAGTGTATGTATGCATGTAGGCCTATGAGCGCATGTACGTTGCATGTGTAAACGCATGTGTTCTTATGCATACTGCATTATGTTTGTGGCATGTGTAGGCTTATGTAAGTTTGTTCAGTTATCGCCGATCAGCCTACACCGATCTTGAGGAAGTGCTTTACTCAAAATTCTTCATCGTCATCGATTGCAGCTTTTTCTCGAGATGGTGAATAAATTCGTAATAATAATTAATATGTATATAGGTATAATATCCGAATGGTTAGAGCGTTCGGTGCAGTAACGCGGAGAGTTGATGTTCGAGCCACTTCCCACTTTTGAGAGAAAGTCACTTGTGTACAATTATTCAGCGACGTCTGTGTGGGGTCGTATGGTCGTGTGTCAACTTCTGATCTCTGTAAGGAGAGCAGTATCAAATACAGATTTATAGGGCATAGTATTGTTATCTGTACAACTGTACACACACAGACACGCACACAGACAGGCGCGAGCACACACACACATATGTCCAGGTGTTATGCAAAAGGCATCAACCAATGGCGCCCCAAAACCAAGTCGTAACCAGGTCAACGTCCAGAAGATCAGTCGGCTAAGGCAGGGGTCTCCAAAGTACGGCCCGCGGGCCACATCCGGGCCGCTAAGGCCTTTAATTTGGCCCGCGGAACTCTCCTTGAAGAAACAAACTAAATTGGGAAAATTGAAAATTTTAACGCCGCTGTACTCTGACATGCATATTGCCAAAATCCATGTCGCTGTTTGTAAGGTACTGTGCCCGATATGCAATGACACCATTGCAGTGCTTAAAGAGTACAATATTCGTAGACATTATAAGGCCTTCGATTCCGTCCGACACTCCACCCTTGCTCAAAAACTCTCACAGCTCGACATCCCCGACCACATATACAACTGGTTGGTTAATTTTCTAACAGATCGACAGCATGCCACCAGGTTCGGTGAATGTTTGTCAACATTGCGTAAAATCAATGCGAGCGTGGTGCAGGGCTCGGGGGCTGGCCCATCCTCCTACCTCGTTGGTGTTTCGGACCTTCATCCTATTTATCCAGAGAATAGGATGGTCAAATACGCCGATGAAACCTATCTGCTGGTCGGCGAAAAAATGAGGAATACCATCAGAGAGGAACTGAAGCACATCACGCTCTGGGCCGAGCGTAACAATCTACGTTTAAATTCTAACAAATCACGCGAAATGTTGATTGTTCGACGAGGGAACACGTTTTGATTCACAACGTGGAGAGGGTGACCTCTATGCGGATCCTCGGAGTTACCATCAAGGATAATCTTCGAGTGACCCTGCACATATCCGAGTTGCTGAGTGCCTGTTCTAGATCTTTATACGCTCTGAGAATACTGCGGTCCCATGGCCTACCACCAGAAGCGCTGCATGAGGTTTCTAGAGCAACATCAGTTGCACGTCTCCTGTACGCGGCACCAGCATGGTGGGGCTACGCCTCGGGCGAGGAGAGGGACAGACTCGAGCGTATGCTGCGCTGGATGCGGAGACTGGGGTTTCTTCCGATGAATTCGCTGACCTTTGAAGAGATGGCGACCAGGGCGGATGGTAACTGATTGCGGTGTGCCAATCAGAGTTGTCTTTCTCAATAAACGAATATAATTATTATGAAGCCAAGGATTCGTCGCATTACTCACAATTCACTGGACAGCTGCGCACAGAGAAATTTTTTTCTTCGGAGTTTTGGCCCGTGGAGCTTTAGAAAGTCAGCAATGTGGTAGGGTCTGCGGGTATACCCGTCCCCGCGGGTTTACCGGCCCGACCCGTACCCGCGGATCGGGTACGGGTCGGGTACGCATTTCACGGGTCGGGTCGGGTACGGGTAGGGTCATCACGGGTACGGGTATACCCGGTTTTACCCGTATCGACGTGAAGTTTTGAGGTTACAATGTCGCCGTCACATATAATACAGAATGTAGGCACACAAAGGGCCTGACCGGGTCTGCAACGTACTATTAACAGTTACTTAGTGTATACTATACACTGTATAGTGTACTAGGTGACAGTACGGAGATAACGGAGATAAAATGTACAATGCAATTGAGGAAGTACAACAGTTGCATGTGGACTGTCTATTATTATTATTACTACTACAATAACTGCTGCTGCTGCTACTTCTACCACGACCACCACCACCCCCACCACCACCACACTACAACAGCAATAACAACAACAACAACTACTACTACTACAACTACTACTACTGATGCTGCTGCTGCTGCTGCTGCTGCTGCTGCTGCTGCTGCTGCTGCTGCTACTACTACTACTAGTACTACTATCATCATCATTATCATCGACCTAGTTATTACGACCTAGCACCAGATAGCCATTGTTTCAGTTGTGAACAACTGCCGAAGCATTACTACATGCTGAGTTGTAAGCCTGTTGGCCTGGTAGGGACAGAGACTATGGCAAGGCATGCTAATGAAGTGACGGGTACTTCACGGGTACGGGTATACCCACGGGTACGGGTAGGGTCGGGTAGTAATTTTGAGTACGGGTTGGGTACGGGTACGGGTAACGGTTTTGTCTTACGGGTACGGGTCGGGTAGCAAAGATGCTCTACCCGCAGACCTCTACAATGTGGCCCCCGCTGGAAAACTTTGGAGACCCCTGGGCTAAGGCATGGAGGCACCCTGTGCTGCATATGCAATGTGGGAAATGTAGGTCCAAAGGTGATAGCGAAATTGCCTCCTGGACTGAGCGGAAGAAATGGATAGGGCCTACAATAGGTCTGGCAGTTGAAAAGCTCTTGTTGTTTTGGTATCAAACTTATCATCCCCTCCTCGCGCAGGCACGGACCTTGGAATTCCAGGCATCGTCCGAGCCAATGAAACTTGTTATAGCCATATCCTTAATTATTTTGTCTGCTTACAACCTTGTGCTTGCTGTATGCTTCGGCAGTTGTTCACAACTGAAACAATGGCTATCTGGTGCTAATTATTATGTCCGCCCTGTGTGGAATTCCCTTGTCAGTTACATAATACAGGAAACTCGTTATATTGGAAACATCTAGGCTTATGCATGAAAATGATCTTTAAACAAATCCACACACAAGTCACACAACTAAATAACCAGAATAGTAGAGGGCCCGGGTAAATAACAGTGTATACTCAAATGGACTTGGAAATAGGTATGTTTGCATACAAGTATGTATGTATGTAGCCTATGTGATAGGGTGGTCCAAATAAGTCAAGCCAGAATCCAAGACAGCCCCTAAATGTTTTACACTTGTCATTTCTTTAATAATTTGTTCTAAGAAAATTTCAGTTTCCTACTCCAACTGAAAGATGGTGCTCAATGACGTCAATTTACAACACAGTTGTCGTTATGTCGAAGCATAGGTCTAATGTGTGACAAATTGCCATTACCTTGGCAACCTTCTGATGTAATTATGATGTTTAGTTTTTCTGCTTACTTGTTTATATTTCGAACTTGTTACACAGTTCTTATTACAGATCGTGCTATCTATTTGCTGTTTATACAAAGACATTTAGCTCAATTCAATTTTCATTGATATTTGTACAAAACATAGGCCTAGGCTACTGTTTATGCAACACATAATTCCAGAATTCATATGTTTGATTGCATTTCATCAGCATTCTGCAGCAATTCATACATTCATACATACATTCAAAAACAGATAATGCTTACATTCATTCATATATACAGTACATACATACATGCATACAAACGTGCATAAAGACATACATATATACATGCATGCATACATGCGCACATGCATACATGCATACACAGAAAACTAAAATGGTACATGCTGAGTAAGTAATAGCTGAATTTATACCAGACTTGCCTTGGTGATTGACTCAGATGGTAAATACTTCCCGATATTTCTTGAATCGAAGACATTGACCGCCTACCAGTGCTGGTTTCAGGAGGTTGTAAAGATATGCACTTGGCATTTTAAAGTTTACCTCTGGAACAGGATGTAACGAAGCCAAGGCTATTTATGATCGGCTAGAAGCATGGAAGTTGACTAAAGAAATCAAGCCATGAGCTTTGACAAAACTTTTGTGAACACTGCTCGCTTCAATGGGCATATGTTCTGAAAAAATGATTGGTTGAATGCTCCTGTTGTTGGCTTGCGGTCATAAAACTGATCTTAGCCAAGGTTTTCATTTTGTGCTGTGGTCCCTCAAGTTCCTCATACATTTCAATCTTCAAGAGATTTAAGACTGCTTGGGAAAATGAGACACATGACAAATTTCGGGGACTAAAAGAATTCCGATATAGATGCAGTGCTGAAGAAATGAACTTCTGTGACACATACTTCTTGGGACACCATTTGACTGTGCCATGGCTGATTATTTATACTGTCTCCTTGCAGCAAATATTGCTGACATGACATAAGTGCTGTTTTTGAAATGATAAATTTGTGATCGTATCATACATTACGATAACAAGACGTCAAGTATATTTTCAAACCAATCGTTCTTTTAGTTCTATCTGGTACACCGTGAGCACCGTCTTCTAGTTGGAGTCGGAAGTTAAAATTTTGCCAAAATGATGCAATTAGCAGTTGTAAAAAACTGAGAGGTGTCCTGAACTTTAGCTTAAATATCGTTTTTAACCATATGACTATGTTCCACCGAACTATGTAGGTTCGTATTTTTGTAAGAAAAATCTATGTATGTGTGAATATATCTATGTGTGCTTGTACATTATGCATTCATACATGGCATTGCATGCACGCATGTGCGTATGTAGGCCTATACTATGTATGCATGTATGCATATTATATATATATTACATATTATATATTATATTTATAGGCCATTAACTACTCTTGTCCACGCTTTGATCTGCACTCGGGTGGACTTCGTGAACGCTGCATAATTTATATTGGTCTCCGGGCTCTATTACTCACAAACTCCAGTCAATTCTTAATGACGATGCTCGGCTAATCCAAAGTTTGCCCATTTCTCAGACTATGTTCGGGATACCCTTCACTGGCTTCCCTATTTAACAGCGGGTACCGTTCAAAACCCTTGCCTTCATGCGTAACTGCCTTGTTAGATTGGCTCCATCCTACCTGAGGTCCTTTTGCAACTTGATCTCCTCCTTACCTGTGAGGGCCTCTGCGATCTTCGACTCGTGGCCTTATGGTTGTCCCGAGCATGCGCTCTACTGCGGCCCACTCTAGGTGCTTTGCCATGTGTTGGCCCATCAGCTTGGAGCTGTCTTCCCCAGTCTCCTCGTCTCGAGTAACGAGCTCTCTCGCCTTACCAGTTCCGGAGACGCCTTAAGACTTTCTTGTTCACTGACGCAGATACCAAACAACCTACCCAACCATAGCAGGCTGTGTTAATTCATTATGAGAATTTATATGGCGCCTCTTCCAATACCTACTCAGAGGCGCTCTCTGTCCTAGCCTATTATTTCCGTCAAAAGCTGAGTTACTAGCTCTCTCACCTTCCGAGTTTAGGAGACGCCATAAGGCTTTCTTGTTCGCTGACGCAGACACTGACGCAGATCGAGAACGCTGTTGATTCGTGAGCAGCGTTAAGTATATGTTCTGTAACAATAACAATGACAATACTATGTATATGTAATTATGTATGATTTGGACCAATAAATTGATGGTTATAGTTTTGGCTACATGTATGCATGTCTATATGTCCAGCGTTTTGGTACGAGTTATAATAATATTTATGCAACATGACCCAGCGTTCGTGTAGCGCTGCTCTTCTCACTGTTTCATGCATGGCGTGTTTTCTGTAGGAACACTAATATGGATTCGCTGTTGTTAGCCATTGATGATGTCCCATACCCAGGAGGGGAAGAAATCGTCTCGGTAACTTCAATCAAAGATGTTCTCACTGGTATCATCGTGGCAGCAACGTCGCAAAGATCAGACGCCACATTCTTTGGAATACTGATCAGCGATGGTGCTCCGAATCTCAACAATTTGGTTACTATCGCTACATCTACTGCCCTTCAGGCGCTTGGAATGAACGCGTTTGTGGTCTGCGTTACGCCTAGATGCCCAGCCGACTTAGCGAGGAGTACGTCTTCGCCCCCAAAACAAGTGAGTCATGAAATGAATATTACCTCTGAAATAACATTGAATAGGGGTCTCAAGTGTTGGAGAAGTTTACTGGTTCGACACCGTTCCTCTAAAGTTTACAGTCTTAGTTTGATTTCTCATTGAAGGACAACAGAGGGTTTAGTTAAAGATCTGGGAAACTGGAAACTGAAAGTAAACTGAAGGACAGGGTCATCTAACATTTGGGAAGGACTATGAAGGGAATAATATTTTATTTGGTGAATACAGTAGGGTAAAATGTGCAAAATCTCGTCGGATTTTGTTTTCTATTTGCAACTCGCCCTCTGTAGAATGCCCATAGGCATCTAAGTGAAAGAGGGTACCCCGTCAGAACGGCCCAGGACAAATCGGCCCCGACAAAACGGCCCCGACAAATGGGCCCCGACAAAACGGCCCCGACAAAACAGGGGGCTTCAAAATAGCCTCGAGGAAACAGCCCCGTCATTTCGACCCCCGTCATAACGGCCCCGGTCATATCGACGGACCCCGTCATATCGGCCCCCGTCAAATCGGCCCCCCGTCAAATCGGCCCCGTCAAATCGGCCCCAGTCATATCGGCCCCAGTCACATAGGCCCCTCACAAAATTCTCATGTTCCAAGTACTTTTAAGTTGGATTGTTGAAAAGATTTCTTTGCGTAAATAGAACTCCGATTGGTAAAACCGTAGTTTACGTTGCCAAATTATTTTATGTGGTCAGTTTAAAATGGAAGTTGGATTGCTGAAAATAGTTTGGGCGTTATAGAATTGAAGTTGGATTTATAAAAAAAACTATTCGTTGTATGGTAAATAGAAGCTGGATTTATGATAGTTGTCATTGAAAGCATTTAAATAATTAAATACGCCAACCAGTTAGCCTTAAACGATGGTCCCCGCAGTCCATTGTCAAGCTGAACCGTCGCTTGAGGCCTCGTTTCAACATAGTTTATGACAAACTGTTTGTCACAAAAGCTTAAAAGTACTTGGAACATTGGATATTTTGTTTGGGGCCGATATGACTGGGGCCGATATGACTGGGATCCGATACTGGGGCCGATATAACGGGGGCCGATATGACTGGGGGCCGAATTTGACGGGGCCGTGACGGGGCCGATTTGACGGGGGCCGATTTGACGGGAGCCTATTTGACGGGGCTGTTACTACTACTACTTTGACGGGGGCTGTTTTGTCGGGGCACCGTTTTGTCGGGGCCCATTTGTCGGGGCCGTTTACTCACTACGATTTGTCCTGGGCCGTTCTGACGGGTCACGTGAAAGAGACACGCTTTCGATCAAGCAGTCAATACACAGAAATCAATTTCATAATCCTTCATCATTGCGTTGGCCTGGTCCTGTGGTGCTTTCTTTAGCCAGAAGTTCTTGTAACTTTCGTTATTACGCTGATCAAAGTTGAAGAATCCTTTTTGAAAGCGAATAAAATGTATCTATCAATGTATAATTATATGAAAGTATGTATGCATGTACGATGTATGCTTGTATGCATGAATGTTTATTATGTATTATATGCATGTGTATGTACGTATGTATGTTCGGGTATATGTAATTATGTATGTAGCCTATCATGTATGTATGCATGCATGCATGCATGTATGTATGTATGTATAGTATGTATGTATGGGCTTACGTATTACGTGATATGTATGTACTTACGTACGGGTACTGTATGTATGTATGTATGTATGTATGTATGTATGTCGAGTATGTATGTATGTATGTATGTATGTATGTATGTATGTATGTTCTGTACGTATGTACGGGTACGTACGTATGTATGTATTGTATGTAGGTATGTATGCATGTAGACAATACTGGTTTACAGATCGTGAGTTTTTGGTAGATACATACACATAGACCAAGTTGCGTCATTGTGTTGTTTGATATCTCTGCCTTTTTTGTAGTAAATGGCATATCCGTCCTCTAAATCGTCTTCTTTAAACTGTCGTCCGAAAGTTACAGCTGCACTTAATAAGCATTTACTAACGTGAGGGACGTTTAGGCCGACCCGTGGCTTGAGTGGGAACGCTTCTTTTGTTTTAGCTTGACGTAACCTACTACTTGGTGAATGATTACAGTTCTATCGAGAGTATCAGTGACCAAGTGGCAAAGCAGATCTGTTCCTTTAAGGTTAGAGTGAGATCGCTTCTTGTCTAATCATTTAGCAAGTACTCGAGAAATTCAACATGAAGGCCAGACCATTTTGCATTCAAGGCCAAGAGTATCATTGTGTATAGGAATTACACGCTTCCATTTGATAATATACCACGGTCATTATGTGGCTTTGACGGTGGAAATGAAGCTGCTAGTTTTAGTTGAATGCAATGAATTTATTTGTAATCATTTCGTATGCTCTTCAGTTGTTATACCGTATTTGCATGCATTCTAACTGCTTTGTGTTCCGGATGTGTATTGGACTGAATCGACTGAGTCTAAAAGGCCCTCTACAGGATTGTACATGGAAGATACATGGGAAGAACCACAATGCAGATGAGCTGATGGCTCGAGCTCCTCCCGAAATCGCAGCGTATTGGTCACTGTATTTATCAGCAAACAGGACTGTTTACAATTATACTTGGATAAAGTATTGGCAATACCAATAGCAATACTATTTCTTTAAAGTATTGCAATACAATGCCAATACTTTTACCAAAACTTTTCGAGAAGTAATTGTTGGTTTATTCACATAAAATACGTGATGAGATCTAAATTACTATTGTATGGTATTGCCGTGGTAAGAGGTAATTTTCAAAGAAGTATCGGCGATACCAAAGTATTGCGATACTTTATCACAATATTAACAGCCCTGCCAGCAAAGGAGACATCTGTTGATTCTGTTCGATGTTGTTACTCTCTTCGAGAGAAAGGATAGCGTTTTATCCTACGTACTGCTCAGCGTAATCTGTTTTTAAAAAGACTTGTAAACTGATTCTGGTTCATTTGCAATCGTTCTATGCAGTACGTTGCGTTTACGCTGGTTAGATGCAATATGGGATACATCCTCACTTAATTGCGCTGAACAGCCTAAATCACATTATTTGACACGGTTTCATGGATAACTTGCCGCTTTAGTTTAGTTGTT
>JACEVL010002295.1:0-19022 GCA_020284085.1 Aporrectodea caliginosa
TATCCCTTTATCATGCTTAACTGGTTCGCATTATCGTAATATAAAGAACTTTTAAAGCAAGTTTCGCCGAATGCCATGCATAATGGAAACCAAACTTTTACTGTTTGGAATTAAGAACCCCTGAGTCATACACGAGTAGGTGATATAAAGTTTTGTTCTGTCACACCAGCAAGGTTAAATGATCTAACTTGTTGACTACAATTTGTAATCCAGAGTTATTATACAAATTTCACAACTTTTCCTTAAGACCAATCATTCACTCAGTCACGACGCTAACGCGTTCATTCATCACTTCCTCCATTCATTCAGGTTTAAGTAGGTATATTTGCTCACAAGTTTGTATCACCATAATCTATTACCATCACCTTATTACTTTTACCTTTGCCTTGATTACCTTTACCTCATTACCCTTACCATAATGTGTTTTAAGTATAACCATAACTTAATTACAAATGCCTGACACTACTCAGACCTCATTAACTTTCCATTGTTATGTTTATCTTACTACCTCTATCCCATTACCTTTTAGCACCACACCTCATACCTCAGTCGTTCATTACGTTTATTATTAATCTGATTACATCTACCTGTGTCTTCATTTTCACCAGTGCAACGCAGTTGGATCGGTACAATCCAGCAGAAGAAGGTGGCGTTCTTCGTCTATCCGTCTAAGAGCGTCGTCCCAGTCACCCACAACACCGACCTCGTCTTCGACCGCGTAGTAACGAACATCGGTTCAGCCTATTCGGCATGGTCTGGTCGATTCACGGCCCCCTTCAGCGCTACCTATCAGTTCAGCGTCACCCTCGCAGCAGTGCATACCAAGTGGGTAATGAAATCAAATGCAATACAGAACCTTAGAGTAAACTAGCATCTCCAGTGCAGAACTCCTGGACTCTAAGTTTGGTAAATAACCCTTATGTGGAAAGAGCATGTTGATGCCTGTTTACCAAAATTCTTTCTAATTTTTCTGATATTATGAACATAATATCTTCACATTTCGAGAAATATAGGTTATTTGTTTGCACCCATCGCCGCCTAATATTATTACTGTCCTTCGCGACATTCTGCCCGCGTTTTATGTAGTTTTCTCTGAATATACTAAATGGATCACATACCTCTAAAGGCTATTAGTATGCAATTTAGGTTCGACAGTTTTTGGACGCAAAGCGCCAGGCATGGATGTAATCATTACAGAACTATTTCAAGGAGGAGGAGTAACAGTCTTTAAAGCTATGCATACCATTGTTACAAAGATTCAACAAGAAGAAGAAATACCAGAAGACTGGGCAAAATCGACAATCGTCTAAAATAAAACGAAAAGGAGAACCACATGACTGCAAAGATTACAGAGGCATAATTTAGCCTACAGAGTATTCCAGAAAAAGCCTGCACCACAATCATACAAAACAGAATGAAGCAGAACGTTGAAAGGTCACTTGGAGAAGAGCATGCCGGGTTCAGGCCAGGAAGAAGCACAATTGATCAACTCTTCACATTGAAACAGATACTTGAAAAGAAGCTTAGAACACAACCAGAAAGTCTTCATCAACTTCATAGACTTCAAGCAAGCATTTGACAGCATATGGCATGATGGAATGTGGAGAGCGATGCAAAATACAGGGATACCAGAGCAACTGATCAAACTTGTGTATACTAGGGATATTTCGAAGATCATCAAGTGCCATTAAAGTAGATAAAAAGATCATAGAATACTTTCACACAAAAACGGGAGTACGACAAGGATGTATCTTATACCCATACCTATTTAGCCTGGTATTAGAAGCAGTAATCTCACTCAACCTTAACAACACAGAGGCAGGAATCAAATGAAATGGAAGGCTGGTGAACAATCTCCGATTTGCTGACGACATTGGCCTCCTCACTAGAAGCGGACCAGAGCTACAGGATATTACGACACAGATTGACGCAACCAATACGAGATTCGGCCTAATGATCAACGCAGAGAAAACCAAAATAAAGCTGATTGAATAGAATAAAGAGACACCAATAAGGATCAACATTCAAATAGAAGCTATTGAGCAAGTAGAACAATTAGTTTATCTAGGTGGGCAGCAACGATAAAGATATACGAAGAAGAATTGGACGCGCCTCACCAACATTTTTAATTATGAACAGGATATGGAGAAGCAGAGAATTGACACAGAAAACCAAGATAAAAATAGACGAGACGATGGTACAACCGATTTTCCTATACGGATCGGAATGCTGGACAATGCGAAAATAGGATGAGAAAAGAATTCTTACAGCAGAAATGAGTTGGCTACGGAAGATCGCAGGGATTTCAAGACTGCAGAAAATAAGGAACGATGACATTAGACAAGCATTAGGAATCCAAACAGCCCTGCAAGACAAAGTCGTTCAACGAAGTCTCCGATGGTTTGGAAATGTAGAAAGAATGCCAGTTGACCGAAATACACACAGTGCATTAGACTCAGGATTCGAAGAAAAAAGAAACAAAGGCAGACCAGAAGTACGCTGGTAGATAATACAAAATGATGACATAACATCACTTGGACTGAGGCTAAGGGGAGCGATGGACTTGACAAATGAACGAGGACAAGGGAGGTCATTTATTCGTAACCAATTACCATCGCCGAAAATTGGCTAGCGTCGGGAACGGATGATGATGTCGATGAATGTTTAGACGTAGTGTGCAGAAAATTTCATTTTAATAGTTCCCAAAAGCAACTGACCTGAGGATAATGAATGTTTCCATATGCCAACCCGTCCGACCGAAAGTAGAATGTCACATTTAGAGGTCATTCCACCAGAACAGTATCGTCGGCAGCTACTGCCCAATGTGATTCTCCTTACTGATTTTATTTTAGTTATAGTTACAGTTATAGTTAATGGTTTCTTATTTTAGTCATAGTTACAGTTATAGTTAGTATGATTTTTTCGTTGCAGTTATAGTCATAGTTACTGGCTTTTTATTTTAGTTACTATTTATAGTTACAATGAGGCTACGTGAAATTGCCTACAGTCGCAGGAGCTACACGTATGCATATTAAGACGCGTTACACAATTTTCTTAGTGCTTTGAAGACTTTGAAGAAATGGTGCATTCAGGTTTATGAATGCACGTTACCTTGATGCAAAAGAATTAATCAATTCTGATGATGAGGGGTAAATTGGCGTAGCCAGGAAAATATTTCGGAAAGGGCTTAAGTTTTTTCATTCATTCATTCATTCATTCATTCATTCATTCCGAGCATTTATATAGCGCCCCTTCAAGGAACCTAGTCAGAGGCGCTCCCAGCTCAGCCACGGCTAAACAGAGAAGACTTGAGAAGGCGACAGTAAGCAGGCAAATTGCTGCGAGGCATCAAGCGTAGCTCAAGTGGGAGCCCATTCCAGGTTGAGGGCCCAACAACCGAAAAGGCTCGGCGCTGCTTGAGACATAAACGGGCCCGGGGGACAAGGAGTTCTCCCTTGGCCGAGGAACGCAGAGCCCGACGGGGGGCTAGGCCAGAGACAGGACGACAGAGGTAAGATAAGTATGATGGACCATAGCCAGCAAGGCACCGCCAAACTAAGGCTGCTATCCTGTAAGAGATGCGCTGCGAGGCAGGAAGCCCGTGCAGAACATCGCGCATGTAAGCAGAGACTGAAGCGTATTTTGGAATACGACCAATAAGTCGGGCAGCTGAGCGGAGGACCCGGTCAAGACGGCTTATTAGGCCAGAAGGGAGACCAGCGAGAATCGAACTACAGTTATCAACTCTGCTGGTAACAAAGGCATGAACAAGAACAACGGCAGCATCATGAGAGAGAGAGAGAGAGAGAGAGAGAGAGAGAGAGAGAGAGAGAGAGAGAGAGAGAGAGAGAGAGAGAGAGAGAGAGAGAGAGAGAGAGAGAGAGAGAGAGAGAGCGGAGCACAACACGCAGCTGGCGGAGCTGGTAATAACAGCTTCGCGTAAGCAAGTTAACATGTTGCGAGAAGCTAAGCTCTTGGTCGAGCGTCGCTCCAAGGTCACGTGCAGTAAGTGAAAAAGTGACATGAGTTGCTTCAAGCCAACAGTAACTGTTGCATGTCTACACCGGCCAGCTGTCGGCGACTACCAAGCCAGATAAACTGAGTTTTGGATGGGTTTAAGAGCAGACGGTTCCAGGCCATCCAACCAGAGAGGGCATCAATAGCACGGAACATCAGCCCAACAGAGGCCACCGCATCGGCCGCACGGCAGTGGACATAAGCTTGTATATCATCAGCATAAAGCTGATGCAGCAGCCCACTAGACCGCAGCAGGGAGCTAATATCAGCTGTATAAAGGATGTACAGCAAAGGGCCCAAAACCGACCCTTGGGGTACACCAAAAGGGGCAGGGACCCAACCGGACCTAGAGGACCCAACAACAGCACAGTTAGTGCGCCCAGTGAGGAAGGAAGAAAGCCAATCTAAGGGTTTGCCAGTCAGCCCAAAGGAGACAGCAGGACGCTTAAGCAAAACAGAATCAAATGCTGAACTGACGTCAAATAGGGCCAATAGAGTTATCTGACCACTGTCCATGGCGCCATAGAAGCCCGGAAGAAGGCGAACCAATAAAGTCTCGGTGGAATGATTCCTCCGAAAACCCGACTGTAAAGGAGGTAGCAACCCATGCATGCCTAAATAAACAAACAGTTGGTTAGCTACAATGCGCTCCAAAATTTTAGAGAGGAATGTTACATTAGCGATAGGACGGTAATTCGCAGGATCACTTGCGTCCAGTCCATCTTGCTTCAAGGCAGGAAGAAGAACAGATCGCTTCTATGACGCAGGCAGTTCAGCTTCCTGAATCGACCGGTTACAGAGCTCGGTGAGGAAGAGAAGGAGGTCATCAACGAGGTCTTGGACGAGGAATGTTGGCACAGGGTCCAACTTACACGTCTTCGGTGCAGAGGCAAAAATGAGTTGACGTAACTCCAGGTTTGTGACCTCACTAAGAATGGAGAGACGAGCGTCAATAGTAGAGAACTCTGGTGGAGGAGCTGTAGAAGTAGTAGCGCGGATGGATGCGATCTTGGCAGTAAGACGCTCCAAGAACACATCCGCGGTGAAAGGCGGAGAAGACTGCGGCTGGTGGCTTGATGAATGGCGACCAAGAAGACCATTCAACGTAGTTCAAAGTTTCTTGGGTTCCTCTGACTGGCGGATAATGAGAGACTCCCATTGGAAATTGTCGTACTTTTCTACCTTTTCAGTTATTATTTTTTAATAACAGTAGTGCATTTATTTGGGGGGGGGTTTAATCCGTAAAACAAACCATACATACGGGCATGGAGGGGTAGCTATTTCAAAGTGAAAGCAAAAAGTTTAAGCCCGCAAAATTCACCAAACACGTTGAAAAAACAGCCATTGGAAAGGTTGAATCTGTTAATTATATTGCATACTAATAATTATCCAACCCGTTTTGATTGTCTTCGCGAGTTCCCTTCTGTGCACTCTTCCTATCACTCTATGCAGCGCAGACTTCTTTGTACGTACAGTAGGTGGCTGGTGATACTTGAGATGATTGAGTAGATGAGTCGTGTTTTTACCGGTTGTGAGTCGGCCACATTACTTCCTCTCATTATCGCTGATGATAGCCTACACGAACTTTTATTTGTGACGGATTCGTAGGCTACTTGAATTGACTCCTGACTGCATTCCCACAATTGCGGATACACAAGATTACTTCGACTACTAAGTCTGCGAATTTGCGTTAGACAAGCTTGGTCGCAATCACTGTAGAAACGTTTACAAAATAGCTAAATTTAATAAAATACTCAACTACTACTAGATTCACCTACAGATCGCGCAGGTTGGTTTACGCAGCCCGCTCCGCGTTGAAGAAAACCAACATCTATATTAACGAACACCTAACTGCGTCCAATGCTCTCATATACGAAAAAACCAGACGTCTCGTATAGGAAGGCATGGCAATATCAACCTGGACTACTTCAGGGATGATCTATCTGCGCCTGTTAGAAGAACAAGACGCAAAGCCTCGGCGTATATCCGATCCTGATGACCTTGATAAGATGTTCCCGGCCCTCAACACCACAGTCTCTACCTCAACCTCCACAGAGCAAGACCTTCACTGATCTATTACGTGTGGCATCGACGTTCATGGCAACAGTCTTATGGTTTTCTTTTACGTTAGGACCTTCGTCAACCACCGTTGGGTTTCTTTTTTTTTCTTCGTTCTCTGTAGCACCAAAGTTTCAACATCAACCTCCACAGAGCAAGACCATCACTGAGCTATTACGAGTGGCATTGTCGTGCATGGTAACAGTCATTTGGTTTTCTTTTCTTTTATTTCCGTTAGGACCTTCGTTAACCACCGTTGGTTTAGCACACGAGTTAAAAATTATGAGACTAGAGATGGGCACCATCTATTTTTTTTGTTAACCACGCTTAATTTGAGCCTCTGTTATTGTTTTTTTTAGCTTTCTTCTACTCCCCTTCTCATTCTTCCTATTCTGCCCTCAAGCTAACTAGTAATATTTCCTATACTGAGCAGCCGCCTAGCTACACCTCGTATCTCTTTATGGAGACCACTGGTCTGGCAACTCGCTCTCGCATTCAACCATCACCGGGGATCATCACTGGTCAAAAAGCCAGATGTTCGCGATATAATGTAACCGATTACCAAGTTCTTAACCCTGCTTTAAACTTACCAATTGCTGAATTAGAAACGGACTCAGAGGAAGAGCCAAACTTTATTGACCAAGAAGTAACCCTTGATTCGAATTATGAATCTAATATTACGAACTCCATTGCAACCGAACTGGAGGTATTCCCAGAGGAAATTGAAGATAGTTCCCATCTAGAAAATACTAACTGGGACCCGGATGTAAACTACTTTAGAAATCCTACCTGGTCAAGCCCCTACATTGATCCTGTTGCATTCGCTAAGCAAATTCAATCAAAAAGTCAGCTAGTCAGTCCTTCTCTTACGGTTTTGCATATCAACTGCCGAAGCATAACGCACAAATTGTCAGAAATTAGTGAGCTGGCCATTAATTCTAAGGCCTCAGTCATTGCACTGACGGAAACCTGGTTAGACGAAAATTTAGAAAGCACAATACATGTAAGTGGATACACTTTCGTGGGGAGGTCAAGAGCAGGAGGAAGGGGGAGGGGTGGGATTGCTTATAAATAATCAATTAAAATTCCACCAATTTACCACGAAAGGTAGTACAGAAGAACATAAATCTTACGAGAGCCTCTTTATTAGCCTGACGTTAAAAAAGAGTTCCCCCGTGGTAGGAGTAATTTATCGTCCCCCAGGACAGAACCTCAAGGAGTTCAATGAAGAATTTGACGAATTACTCTCGGGAATAAAAAATAATCCAAAAGAAGTAATTTTACTAGGGGACTTCAATATTGATCTTCTAAAAATCAATGACCATAACGATTCTTGCGCTTTTCATAATTATCTGACGGCCCATCATTTTTTACCAATAATAACCAGACCTACTCGAATTACCCCCGATACCAGCACGCTGATTGACAACATATTTAGTAATGCCTGGTCGAAGCTAATTGAAGCCTTCATCCTTATATCCGACATTTCTGACCATCTACCAGTCTATGCTTGCTTTTCCCTTGAAACTATCTTACCAATAAATAATCGTACCAAGAAAACTAGAATTGTGAAGGAAGATAATCTAACCAGATTCAAATTGGCCCTACAGGATGAAAGTTGGGACGACATTAAGAAGGTTTGCGACTTGGGTGATACAAATGGAGCATACGACCTCTTTTTCGAGAAATACTCACTTGCCTATAATTCGGCATTCCCTGTGACCATCGAAGAAAAGAAACATAGAGATACATTCAAGAAACCCTGGATGACACCAGGGTTATTAAAGTCCTGTAAGAAAAAACAAACCCTGCATACACGATACATAAAAAATCCAACTCTCCAAAACAAAAAAGCTTTTACTCAGTATAGGAATAAATTTAAAACAGTTAGACTAAATGCTGAACGAAACTACTATACAACGGAGTTCTTTAAACACCATAATGACTTAAAGGCTACATGGAAACTACTTAGAGCAGCCATGCATATTGAAGATAAAAAAGTTAACCAAATTACCCTAAAGATTAACGGATTATTGGTCGAGGATCCCGAAATAATTGCTAATAGTTTCAACAATTACTTCGTCACAATAGCCTCCGAGCTATCTAGTTCTCTCCCGGAGTCCACCGGTTCCTTTGAAGAATTTCTTCCACCCTCTAGATTGAATTCAATGGGTTTCCCACTGACCTCTCCTGAAGAGATCCTGAAAATTAGCACTTCTCTAAAAAAACACATACCAGAGGATTAGACGATATTGACCCTTACTTAGCCACTCCAAATATCCACTTAATAGCTAATATATTAACGGCTATCATTAACTGTTCTTTAACGAACGGAATAGTTCCTTCTAAACTTAAAATGGCTAAAGTGGCAGTCCAATTTTCAAAAAGGGTAACGATAACGAAAATGTTCGTTAACGAAAATAAAATGACTACGTTAACGATAACTATAACTATAACTAAAAATATAATTAACTATAACTATAACTATAACGAAAATAACACTAACGAAAATTCATCTTTATTTTCGTTAATACAAAAAATAAAAATAGGAAGTGCAATATGGACGATTCGACATAAATGAGAACGAAAAATGCGATATTTTTATTGTGCAATTTGTCAGTTACTTTGGAAACTTGTGTATTCATGAAGCTGAATGCACCCATGTTTCAAAGGCTTTCAAAGCTCTGAACAAATTGTGAAACAGCATGTTAATACGAAAAATTTTGCTTATAGCCTTAATTATTGTAACTAAGTAGTAACTAAAATTAACTAAAATAAAAATCCATTAACTATAACTATAACTATAACTAAAAATAATACTAACTATAACTATAACTATAACTAAAATAAAAAACCATTAACTATAACTATAACTATAACTAAAATAAAATCTGTAAGGAGAATCACACTGTAAAGTGGTTCCAATTTTCAAAAAGGGTGATGCTGAAAATCCGGCTAACTATAGACCAATTTCAGTACTTCCTTATTTCGCAAAATACCTCGAGAAAATAGTTTACGATAGACTCAGTAATTATATTAACACTTACAACCTAATACACCAAACCCAACATGGCTTCCAACAGGGTCACTCCACCTATATGGCTTTATTAGACATGGAGGACAGAATTACTAAAGCAATTGATGCCAATGAATATGCCGTAGGTATCTTTATCGACCTTGCGAAGGCGTTCGATACGGTTGACCATACCATACTACTAAAAAAGCTTGAAAATTTGGGAATTAGGGGTTCTACCTTAAAATGGTTCTATAGCTATTTCCAGGATCGTACTCAAAAGGTAATATGCAATGATGTACTTTCAGAGGGTCGTAAAATACCATATGGAGTCCCCCAAGGCTCCAATCTCGGTCCTCTTCTGTTTCTCCTATTCATTAATGACCTTGCAAAGATTTCAAAAAACCTGTATTTTATCCTATTCGCCGATGATACTAACATCTTCTTCGCGCATCACTCTTGGGAAACCCTACAACAAATAGTTAATAATGAATTAATTCTAGTAAATAAATGGTTCTTAGCTAATCGTCTTACCCTCAACATTGACAAAACAAATATAATATTATTCAGATCCCATCGAAAAACATCACCAAGGGATTTTGCCCTGGAAATGGCAGGAGCCCCATTATTACGAGTCGAGTCGTCCAGATTCCTAGGAGTGACGGTCGATAGCCACCTGTCTTGGAGAGAACATATTAATTTCATTGCCAAAAAACTCGCCAAAAACATTGGTATTCTATATAGGGTCTCCCACCTTCTTCCTGAAGCCGCCAGGTTAAATTTATATCATTCTCTAATCCTCCCATATCTAACATACTGTAATATGATCTGGGCCTCCAACTATGACTCAAGAATTAGTAAATTAATTATCTTACAAAAAAAAGCTATCCGAGTAATTGCAGGTGTCCCAAAGGGTTCTCACACTGATCACATTTATAAGAAATTAAATCTGTTAAACTTGAAGCAAGTAAGAGCAGTTCAAATCGGAGAATTCGTCTACAGAATTCGTACCCCTAGAACTATAAGGCTCTATGTCCACTTTTTTGAAAAATCAACCTAACGCTATATCCGTTACCGGGATGACAGGGGCTATGTCCTGAACAGTCTAGCTTAACTGGAGACGCTTTCTTTAGCTCAATCTGTGAGTGCTATAAAGCTCTATGTCCACAAATTTGGACAGTGTCTCAAAGCTATATCGGAACAAGTCAGTCATCCAATAGAATCATTAATTTTGTATCACGTGAATTGGAGATATAACCGTGTTCGAGTGAGGTCTGAAAAAAAAATTATACGGTGCTATGTCCATAGCCAATAGCAGTGAGAGATCTTAACACGTGACTGGACTTATAACCGTGTTCGAGTGAGGTCTGAAAAAGAATTATACGGTGCTATGTCCATAGCCAATAGAACATATTAATTTCAGTGAGAGATCTTAACACGTGACTGGACTTAGAACCTACAGCAGTCACCCCTGCCATAATTATAGCCAAATTACTCATAATCGGTTTACATTATGATCGAAATACAAATATAATCATACTAAGGGAAAACTTTGTTTTCCAAAAAGTTTAATTTAATTGCCATTAATGAAACAGAGCAAAAGATTTTCGTCAGCAAATCTTAAAAATCGTTTTTCTCCGTTTCGCAAAAAGTGGACATAGAGCTATAAAGTTCTAGGGGTACGAGATTTCAAAATAATATTCTCCCGAGCTTATTGCAGAGCTATTTTATAGCTGGTTCTCAAATCCACTCCCACAACACTAGGAACGCCACTACTCTCAGATCAACCAATGCTCGTACCAATTCACGAGTATTTAGTATCAAGTTCTATGGCCCAAATCTCTGGAATACCATTCCATTAGACATCCGCCTTGCACCAAATATTTACTTATTTAAGATTAGATTTAAAGCATATCTCATAACGTCATCTGACTGACCCCCCGGTGGTGGAGGATCCCCGAGAATGGCCAGCCTTTTCCTTTTCCTTTCTTTTTCTTTCCTTTCCTCTTCTCGTCTCTTCTCTTCTTACGTCTTTCTTTCTCCCTTACTTTCCTTTCCTGATCTCCCCTCTATCTCGTTCCATTCTCTTTCAATTTCTTCTTCTCTTCATTTCGCGTCTCCTCAACCTCCTCAGTTTACTTATTTAGTAGTAAGGATCTTAGTTAAGGATTTTAGTGAAGGTTATTTTGGGATTTTTGCCCAGTTACTATGTTATTTTTGTGTTATTGCTCGCCGTTATTAGTGTCTATTTTAATAGTTAAGGTATGCCTCCTCCCGTTGTTCTTTGTTCACCAAAAGATTTCCTCCTTAAAGGCTGCACACGAATTGTCGTAATCTCTGTAACGTCTCTTGACCGTCTTATTATTGGTTGTAAAGGAACTTGTAGGTCGCCCCAACTAGCGGGAATAATCCTCCCTTTGGGGTCTCCTTTTGCCTCCTGTAGCGTGATACACTTGTTAAATATACTTGATTCTCTGTTTGTATTACGGGTCACATTATTTGAAGCAATAAAGTTTTTTCTGATTCTGATTCTGATTCTGATAAATTCACAATTCCAAAATCCAGGTCGAACATAGGCTATTAGTGGTGGCGCATTTTCAAGTCCACATATTTGTCGATATGGCAATTTCTCTTTCCTTGCATTTACGAAAATAGCAATGAATTTTTGTTAATGTTATTTTTGTTATAGTTATTGTTTTAGTTAATGATATTTTTTAGTCATCGTTATAGCTATCGTTAACGAAATCATTTTATTTTCGTTAACGAACATTTTCGTTACCGTTATCGTTAACGAGAATCACACTGCTACCGCCGCCACCATAGAAATCAAAAAGTTGAACCCACTGCCGACATTCTCCTTAAGAGATCTTGTGGTTGATTTTGTGCTAGTTTTGTAGTGCTGTTGACCTTCACTTGGCCCAAAGAGCCGCTTTCCGCCTCCCAGAAGCGGGCGATAATTTTACCTCTAGCTTAAACGCCAAGGGTCGGGATGATGACGAAATGGTCAACCAACGTCTAGTCTTTAAGTAAACTTTCTTTTGAAGACGGTTAGCAATATTGTGTCTCTAGATGTAACATGCCCATCTAGAGGTCAAAGAAAAAGGTCAAAACTGCTTCAATCCTGACGCATGCATTCATATCCACAAAGATGGATTACGGTAGTGTTATGACATTGTATGCGGGTCTTCCTTTTTCTCAGATTAATTTACTTTATTTGATTGTTCGGATAATTGATGGGATCCTAAAGAGTTTGAATGTATGCACTTGATTCAACCATATCTGGCGGCAAATCTCTTTGCTGTGCAACATAGGGTGGTCTGGTTCCGCCCAGGTTCCTCACTGCCATAATAGAAAGTTTCCCGTCCTCGGCCTCTTATGCTCTGTTATTTTATTTTAATTTCTTTTACCATCAATTGGACATTTAAAAAACTTTTTACCATCAATTTGACGTTTTCTAAATTTTTTTAGTTCAACATCCCTTTGGATTTACAACAACATTGACAAGCCACATACGCTTCTTCGTTACCTTCTTCATAATCTTATTTATCTTTTTCGTCCGATTCGCCTTCTTTCTCCATATTCTTCTTAACCTTAATCATCATTTTCCTATAATTATCATTGATCTTGTGAGTCTTTTGCTTCACCGTTTCCTGTAGGCCGCCGTCAATTTGTTGAAGAACGGAGTTCTGATAGTGGATATCTGGTCCGTAGCCACCCCATGGTGGGCACCGTCGTCCAAAGTGGTCATCCTTTCGCTGAATGCTGGTGACCAGGTGTGGCTGCAGGGACTCAATGGAAATCAAAACATCTACGGAGGCGTGTCCACCACGTTCTCCGGATTCCTCATTTTCGAGAATTGAGTCCAAACGCAAGGTGGCTGACACGCAGAGTAGAATTATCGCGGAAGAAGAACGCTGTAATTGTCATAGTAGTGCCTGGTAACCGTAGACATTAAAGTGGTCAAAGCGATCTTCGACATAATATGTTTGTCTATGCTGAACAAGGCTGACTTCAGCATCTTTAAAAGTTAGAGGCAACACAGTTGCTCACGTGTCCCGATTTAGAAACTTTTCAGCACCATAAAAGTGAGCACAGTGAATGTCTAAAGCCAAGCGAAAACTTATTATTGGGTCCAGCCGATGAAAAGTTTGCGCTTGGCCTTCGTCATTGCTGGTCTGGATTCAGATTGCTCATAAAAGTTCTTTACGCTTTCGAGACATGTTGCATTAATATAAATTATCACTTTAATAAAACGAAAAAAGTGATTGAATTAAACATTTAGTATAGAATGGAAATATTATATTCGAATCGTGCTGACACTCGACTGCCTTCAGCGATTTTGCAGCTAAAATATTTCCGGGACACTACTAATGGTTGAGCCCTTTATAAAACTACTGACGGGACACAGAACCCGCGGGACACTCTGTCCATCGTACCCCTGCTCTACTATTCTGAATTTTATCATCATACAGCGTAATAATACATGTAGTTTAAGATCCATCAGGTCGCATTGGTGTCTACTGAAACCAGACTTTATTTTTTGTTTGTGTTATTACAAATATGTGAACAAAGCTATTTTGAATTTTTTTGTCTACATTTGTGCGACGATTAAATTTCTGCCGATTGGTAGACTTCAAACAATGCTATTTACACGTAAATCGTATTAAATCAATATAAACCATGATTTCAGCATTAATCGTTATTAAATGTTAAGTGATTCATAATGTAACTCGCTCGTCTTCAGCCCTAACACTCCTACGCCCTTCCGTCACTCTATCACTAAAAGCGCTCAAAAGCCATAGGTTTTTTTTACCTCTGTAGAATACACTCCTGCCTGAATATCTTATCCATCCTACGAAGTCACCAAGCCTCACCTCGTGCTATCTGTCCACAGGTCTTTCATTTAAAACTGAAAACACTGCTCCTTCACACATCTTTCCATGATTCCTCCTCTTCCCCTTAACTCCCTCGGGGTTTCAATTCTAAATGTCATCCATCTTAGTCGTCTGTCTGTCTGCCTGACCTCTTTGGATTTTGACCTGGGACCGAGTTTTACATCCTCGCCTATCGATTATGTTTTGACTACACGCCTGTGAATAAACTGGTTCCTGCGAATTCACTTTTTTGGACGCTGTATACATGTCAAGAAAAAAACTTTTATAGTTAGAATGCTTTATTCATGTTGACTATTGATTGTTTATTGTTTATTATATATGATGCATGTACACCAGAATTCGGATTGCAACTGGTTCAATAACGAATATACTTACTTAAGATCACGATTACTATTTGATTTAGAGGAAACGGCGCTTTGTGATTGGTTGAGGCTTTTGAGATAGTTAAACCAATTGCTGAATCGTTGTGTTTAAGTTTCACATTTGTAATGCCTATTGCATATGCCATTATTAGTCGTGTGTTGTGACGTGAGGAGAACACTATGCGAAAGATTGCAGTTGTGATTCTTAGATAGTTATAAAGTTTAAATTTATGTCTGCTTTGACAACTGATGTAATACCAAGATTAAAGATGATTACATGCTGAAAGAAGTCTGAATTTCAAGTATTTAGGCGACATTTGTGACTAAGAAACGCTACAGTGGTTTGTTTTGATGATGATGATGAAGATGATGATGATGAAGATGAACATGATGATGATGATGATGATGATGATGATGATGATGATGATGATGATGATGATGATGATGATGATGATGATGATGATGATGATGATGATGATGATGATGACGATGCTGCTGCTGATGATGATTATGACTATGCAATGTGACCGACTGTGAGTGACGGAGAATGTCTTTGACGATAGTGAAGAACGGTTCGTAGTAGATGCTATGGCCATAGCTGTCCTCGTAGTAGTACTTGATGTCGTGATGATAACTCAATCAGACCCAACTTATCCGGCGTCAGAACGGAGCAGTCCATGCTCCACTCGACAGTTCTTAAAGGTCAGAGAGACCTCAGCTAGAGCCTAGAGCAGTCATCACGACCAGACGTCTTTCAAAGCACCCACCTAAAATACATATGTAAAAATTAAAGTAACTGTAACTAAGTACTCAAGCAAAAGGACAGTCACAAAAAATAATATGTGCTAAAGTCAGCTTACCCTTTCGAATGATATCTTAAAAGTGGAATATTAAAGCAGAGTCTCCATAAAAATAGGACATTTTATTGACGACGTAGATTTCAGCATGAAGGTGCACCTACATAATATTATTATGGTGGATATCACCTCTACTTTCTTTCATTCCCACGAGGATTCCTGTCAATAGTCAACAGTTCAGTACACATATTAAAGAGTACTACATGAAGCTTTAAAGGTGATGATCTTGTATAGATAATGGCAACTATTATTATCGACGGTTTATCGTCAACATAGATTGTATTTTTAAATGTAATCAAGTCCTGCGCAGATGAGTAATTAGTTTTAGTGATGTGCAGAATGTGAAGTGCCTATTTAGTGAAAAAGCCTAAAATAAATATAAGTAATGTTTAAGAAATTGCTAAAAACGTACGTTTTTCAATAATCCACGAAAAACATAGATTTCGGACTATAAAACATATAAACATAGACGAGAGCAAAAATCATAGATCTTGACCGAAAAACATAGAAGTGGCAGCGCTGTCTGTGACTACGACAACGTTATGCAGGGCGTCGTTTTCTGGACGAGCGCTGTGCGACTCATTGAGCTCCAGCCGAAGTCAGACCAACCCGCGGACTTTTGAGGGAGGTAGGGAAGGAAGGAGGGACGGAAGGACGTCAAGTACACAGATACCCTGCGTCGGACAGGCAGTCGAGTAATAATTAAGCAATGAAATTATGTCATCTTTATTTAAACGTATTTATCATAAGTATAGCCAATACGCTGAATGAAAACCTCAGTATAGGCCTGTTTCGGTGTTTCATCGGCAAAGAAGCACAACAATTATTGTTTTCTATTGGCTCTGCATAATTATATGCAAGGTACGGCAGTTTTAAGCCAGTATCTACTGATCCATAAAACAACTTCGTCACCATCTGTATAACGTCTTTATATGCATAACAATGGATCCTCCATCAGTTGAGACTCAAGAATCCTTGGCACTCATCTAGACTCTAGAGTCTTCCCTTTCAGGCATTTCACGTCCTTCACATCCTCAGCCCTCTGAGCTTTCTCCCACTCAACCTCCCATTCCTCGTCTTGCTCTATAAATGTTCAATTACAATTGCAAATACAATCATGCTCATATATAGTCTATAAACATTAAACAGTAACTGTTCTTAATTTTTTTAAACGTTTACATGCAAAGGGTCGTCCATTAATTATGTCAACAAAATAGGGGAGGGGTTTGGAAAAGTTTGACAGTTGTTGACAAGGGGAGGGGTTCGGTAAAAGTTTACGTCAACAAAATTTTCCAATGAATCAACACAGACCCTTCAAAATGGTAGCGAAAACATTAAGTAATGCTAAAAATGTATAAAGTGCTTATGTTTAATACTACTAAAAAAGCTGGTAATAAACTAAACTCATATATTTTGAAATTCGAGATTGCATTTTTCAGTGTAAAACAAATTGAAAAAATGATTCTACGTGTATTGAGCCATTGTGTTTCTTTTTTTTGTAGGGGGGGGTTCTGAGATTGTTGACATAATTTTTAGGGGTCCGTCAATGTTTGACAGTTGTTGACAAGGGGAGGGGTCAAAAACTGCCTAAAATTTGTTGACATAATTAATGGACGACCCCAAACGTATAGAGGGGTAGGAAAGAGAGGGAGGAAGAGAGGAAGAGAGCAAGTGAAGAGTATCAAAAAACTGAAAACTCTTACTTTTAATGAAGCAAAATTAAACGCTTTTTCAGCACTTTTACTTCGCTCCAATTTACGTAATAGTAATTACAATGTTCGTTAGGCCTACCTAACTTTGCGCTATAACATTTTTTACTAAGGGCGAATCATAATTATATATTTACTTTTATTACTGTCGTTAACAATCAATTTTTCTTACGTAAGATTACAAATTATAGTTTTTATTCATTTTCTCGGTACTGTTGTTAAATGTGAAACAAATAATTCAGATAGCTCAATTAGCATTAGCACGGCCTTCATATCAAACTTGTCCAACCACTTGGGCATGCAGCAGTAGGCTACATGCTGGGGTGGGTAGTAATTGAAATTACGTAATTGAAATTACTTGAAATTGCCAAATTTGTAATTTGTTAATTTGTAATTCAATTACATTTCCCATGTATTTTGTAATTTATTGCAATCGCCCCCATATATATATATCAGATCATATTTGTTGACTTCAATGTTACAAGCTAGACAGACTAACAAACCGTGCAGTTCCTTCAACTGAAAATGAAGTGTGGGCTTTCAATATTTGCGACTAAATTCTCAGACATTGGACCTATCTAGGCTAGAGAATTTTTCGAGTCTGGTAAGTATCGTAATATTATCATCTCATCAACGTTGAACAGATGACGTTTCTCTGAATTGGTGTCTTTAATTGAAATTCAAAGTTGCAATTGGGGGCATGGGTGATTATCATCACACGCTCCTGGCGGAATCAAGGATCCCGTGTATATGTATATGCACGAATATATATATATATATACGTATATATAGGGTCTACGGTACCTATATATTTCAGGCTCTTAACATATGTTTCACCAGACGTGTGACCACCTGCCGGGAGCATACATGTAATTCCGTGTCTATGCAAACGAACATTTATATTATTTATTGTTTAGATACCTATATATTTCAGTCTCGACAGACGTGTGATCACGTGCCGAGAACATAATTCCTCGAAAGTGGTCGTACCCTTACATTATAACGGATCAGCCAATAAAAAAATATCCGGCTCATAGCAGATGTGATCATAGGCGCCCGCAGAAAATGTTTCAAGGGGCAGAACCACGCAGTATAAATATTTTTGGATAGAAGAAAATGGCTTATCAATATTCCAATTCTGCCTGATTAAGAAAGTAGATTAATCCATTGCCATTTGATTTCGTCTTATTTATAGACGTCAGTGTTGCAAGATAACAAACCGTGCAGTTCCTTCCACGGAAAATGAAATGAGCGCTTCCATTAATTTCGATTAAATTATCAGGCTTTGGAGCTATCTAGGATAGAGAATTTGTCAAGTCTGGTAACTGTCATAATATTACACAAGTCAACAAGATATCGGTAACATGAACTATGTTGGCTGTCTTTTACTCATTTATGGCTGCTGATTCCAGATCTGGGCTGCAAAATGGCCACCACGTCACATTTTTTTATTATAGGTCATTTTTAGTCAAATAAATATCATTTTGTAGAGATTCTTTAATTGATCATATTATAAAAGGTTTTTATAACATGATCTGTGTTGGCTGCCTTTTATTCATTTTTGGCAGCTGATTTCAGATCTGGGCTGCAAAATGGCCACCACGTCACATTTTTTTATTATAGGTCATTTTTAGTCAAATAAATATCATTTTGTATAGATTCTTTAATTGATCATATTATAAAAGGTTTTTATAACATGATCTGTGTTGGCTGCCTTTTATTTATTTTTGGCAGCTGATTTCAGATCTGGGCTGCAAAATGGCCACCACGTCACATTTTTTTATTATAGGTCATTTTTAGTCAAATAAATATCATTTTGTAGAGATTCTTTAATTGATCATATTATAAAAGGTTTTTATAACATGATCTGTGTTGGCTGCCTTTTATTCATTTTTGGCAGCTGATTTCAGATCTAGGCTGCAAAATGGCCACCACGTCACATTTTTTTATTATAGGTCATTTTTAGTCAAATAAATATCATTTTGTAGAGATTCTTTAATTGATCATATTATAAAAGGTTTTTATAACATGATCTGTGTTGGCTGCCTTTTATTCATTTTTGGCAGCTGATTTCAGATCTGGGCTGCAAAATGGCCACCACGTCACATTTT
>JACEVL010002296.1:0-19447 GCA_020284085.1 Aporrectodea caliginosa
TCCTTACATTCCGCCACACAGTCTGCGATCTTCGGGTTCTCGTACTCCACTGGCTTCCTGTTTTCCAGTGCATTCAATTTAGGATTTCGGTCTGGGTCTGGTGGTGCAAGTTAGGGAGCGCCCCAGCCTACTTGCGCCATGAGTTCTGCTGCCCCACCTCAGGTTTGACTGCTCGCAGAAATCTTCGTTCTGCATCTCGTGGTGAACTTGCTTTTCCCTTTGCGCGCACTTCAAAGATGCAACGTCGTGCCTTCTCAGTGGTTGGGCCGACCACGTGGAATAATCTTCCTTCAGATCTGCTTGTTCTTTTAGCTAGCATACATCCTTTTACAAGAATCTGAAAACTGTTCTTTATAGCGCTTCTCTTTGATGCTATTATACTTGAACTCGATATGCAGGCCAATTATCTTTTACACAAGGCCAAGCAATTGGCCTACATATCAAATTCAAGTATAGAATCAAAGAGAAGCGCTAATTAATTGCATGGTACTCTGGCGGGGGTTAAATTAATCTGGCGAATACCTTGGCAGCATTTCGTTGAGGAGGGATTCCGTTTTTCGTTTCTCCTTCTTCAGTTCCGATTCCTTGTTTTCGAACGACAGATGATAGACGTAGATGGCCAGGATCGTCCTCTTGGAGTTGACGAAGATGAGAGGAGTCAGAAGGAAGATGAAGAGGAACCACAGCACAACATCAAAGGCCACCGACCGACGAAAATCATCGTCCTGCTCCCACACGAACCCCCTCAGCGTCTGCCCCATCCCGTCCGTCTGCGCCTCAGCCTCCCGGGTGTATCTCTCGGCCCCCTCTGGCCACCAACTCAACGCCTGGGGCACGGGAAGCGCGGAGGTAAAATAGTCCGAAAACAGTTCTTCAGGCGAATCAACGAAGCGGAACGAAGTCCATTGACCAGCATCGGGGTCGTAGGTCAACAGGGCGGCGCTGAGGTCAGACAGGAGAGACGCTGAGACCCGGAACAGGGCGATCTCGATGGGGCCCAGTCGAGAGGAAATGACGTAGACGGCGGTCAACGAGCCAAGCGTCGAGCAGAGGTCTTCCGCTTCCAGCCAGGTCTCGTAGCACCTGGTGGCGACCGCCATCCTTCCACTCGAGCTGTGCCACTGGAGCAACCGTTCCACAAGACGCAGTCGCAGTGCCTCGATGACCTCCACGAACGACATGAAGATCATTTCCGGATCCACGTCCAAGGTCAGCGTCCGGTTTTCGGCGAAGGTCAGAAACTCCGAGACGTAGTCCTTCGCGTCGCACAGCCTTCCATCGTAAGCAGTCTCCCAAAACAATCCATACTGGAGCACTCCGTATATGGAGGCTTTCGAAGCCTCAAGCGCGTCCTTGAAAGCACAGTCTACTTCCGGTCCAGTGTCCAGCAGTTCGCGTACATCGGAAAAGCCCTTGCGAACGTCACTTCCGGTTGTCGTATTAACGCTAGATGTTCCGTTTCCGGCGAGGAAGAGCGCGCATAGATGGCGCAGCTGTCGCAAATGGCGGATCAGCGCGATCACGTGGTCGGTTTCGGCAAAGTCCGGTCGGTTTCGGGACTCGAGGCCGAAGTTGTGGAGGGTGTTTGAGAAGCGAACGATGGAGTAGATGACCATGATGACAACGGCGACCAATGGGGTGAAGATGAGTTTACAGGTCTTCCGGTTCCTTCCCCTCTCCGTTGAGAGGCTGACCGACAGACGAAGCTGATCCTCACCTGCCAACCAGGCAGCGGCTGAGGCTGAACGACGACAGACCAGGTTCCCCATCACCAACACCAAGTATAGCCAGACAGTATAGAGGCTATAATGGAATCCAACTGTACTTCCCTACGAGGTCAGAACTTCCATCACTGGCGTAATATCATTAAGAGTGCATGGCCGACCGAATACAATAGGCTCGCAGCCGCTCGCTACTTAAAGCACTACGATCATAAACAGCAAACACACGGAGATACGTCTTAACATTTAAGATCTCACGTCCCAACACCTTCATTTCGGTTATTAATTTAATCTATTTCTCCGTGGATTTGTTCTGCATGAAATAATCTCAGGTATTTCGACGCCCCTTACCGTGGAAACGAAAGCGACGGCTACTATTTTATCTCTTTCCTGTTCTTCTCTCTTTAAGGTTCTTTCTGCCGAACGAAAACAACGGTTTACCGATTACGTCAACCCTAAACGGTTACGTTACTCTTAAACGGTGATGTCATCATTCCAAAACGGTGACGTCAATTCTCCAAGCAGACGGCCACCAGAGTGATGACCGAATATGCGCCGAAGAAGCGATGATGATGACGACAGAAAACGGAAGAGAGTTTGCGGAAGAGGCGTGCGCAGGCGCACTGAGCGATCGTCTGCGTCGTCAACGATTATCGTCTGCATCTATAGACAAAACGCGTTGCTAGCTATAGATGGCGCGCTCAGCTGCAGTCGGTGCCCGCAGGTGCGCTGCAACGGGAAGCCATCGTAGACTTCGAAGCAGTAATAAATATACTAATGAGAGATTTAAATTGCAATAGTAAATTTATATGGCAGTTGTTTATGAATTCACATCGAAGGAGCGGGTTTAGATGAACAGTTTTCAACTGTTGGTTAAATGAGATTAGAAAAAGAACAATAAGCCTATCTCTTCTTCTTTGTTTCTCCTCCGTCAGGCCAAGGCCAACGATGAGTCCTCAACTTGTCGTCTCCAGAATTCTCTATCCTTGATTTGTTCCTTTGCTTCTGCAATGTTAATAAGCCTATACGTGTCTCATAATAAAGGACTTAATTACAAACAGCCAGACATTTGGTGCGTGTATAGATATTAGATCTATCAAGTATAGAGGGCATACGATGTCACACGAAACAGCGTTCCGGGCCGTTCTTTTTACGAGTGCGCTCTTTTGTACGAAAAACTTCACGTTCTATTTAGGATTATACCCGAGCCCGAGGAGTTCTAACCGTTCCAGACTTTTAATAATTTAATTAATCTTGAAGTCCCTGAGGGATCATGTTTACCTCGGGGTAAAAAGGCAATAATTAATTCTTTTGAAATGCTTTCACGTGAACCGAATAATTCCAACAAGATGACACCATTTTAAACCGCTAACTTGCGATTGTACTTATACTGGCCTATAGGCCTAGAGAATGGAAATTGTGTTGGTTCATGGTCACCCGGCGGCTGTTTCTTTGACCAGCCGCAGACCAGTAACCTATACCGTGGCGTCCGACATCTCTTCCATTCGATGCATGCGATCCAGTCGTTGGCTGTTAATGAAATTAGGAGTTTTAGACGACGCAGGTAAAAAACCTAATTAGTCGTCAAGCGAAAAATAAGCCGTCTCTCAATTACGAAAATAAAATTATATGACACTACCAAGGATACACACTGAAGTTATACAACATCGGGCCCAGTTAACACCTGGATGTATCATGTATTAACTGAGTCCGATGTTGTAAAACGTCTGTAGAGTTCAGTATTATGCCTGTTAGTGTCAGATAATTTTATCCACAGCACCAATTGGGTGACCAATACATACGACGACTATGTGAACTTATTTGTTCTCGGGGTTTAAGTTTAATCGTCTCTTGTACGACGTGTAGATTCTCGGCTTCCTTAGCCCAATCTGTCACCAGGTATTTTCTAAATTCTAGGCCTACTTGGTAGGTATAGGCCTAAACTCTAATACGATAGTCCGTTGCTACTGATTATTAATTCACACATTACATAATTCACACTTCGATAAGTTTTCGATAATGTCTTCAGTTTAGTTGAACACATCAACTCGATTTCACACGTGGCAGTTATTTGGCCTAAATCCACAGCAGATCTCAGAAACACATAAATCAGCAGCTAAGATACAATACACAGACCAAACATTCAGAAACAGACACTTGATCTGATCACGAATCTTTGACTCGGGGACTCGTTCAGCTTGATATCACCTTAGATCCCAATTGATGTTGGCCTATAGCATGCGCGTAACTAGCATTACGCAATTACGCAACTGCGTAAAGATTTTAACCGCTCTCAACATGTTTTGACCATTTAGATTACATTTTGAGAATCTAGATTACTATTATTCGTTGAATTTCTATTGTGCAGACTTTGTTATAGTACGGTCAGAAAAAACATTTCCCTTCGCGGACTTAGTGAAAGACACTGCAAATTTCGTGACACTTTTGAAATTTCGATCACAGACCGACACTATAGTTTAGGTTAAATCATCGAAAGCTAATGTCATCTGGTCCACGCAAAGCCTAGTAGGCCCTACATAAGTCCGTTGATTCAAAATGAGCTGGTCCACCTGCGTGGCCAGCTCTCCTGCAACCGATTTAATAAAGAATATGCTTACTTACTTACTTGCTTATTGCCATTATTAATACTAATAATAATACTAATACTAATACTAATACTAATTATACTACTAATAATAAAAACAATAAAAATTATTTTTATTATTATTATTATTATTATTATTATTATTATTATCACGTCTAAAGCAGAGCGTTTTATTAAAAGAGATTAAGAACTCTTTCGAGCGATGCGGTAATATCGTATTGACGGTGTGAACAAATGTTTTGCATATATAATGAGCACAGGTGTTTTTTAGGTTGATATATATATATAATGTGTATCGATTGTTAAGCGTTTTAGTCTTAGGCCTTAGTTGCGCTGTCGGCTCGTGGGCGCTTGGCCTAAAGTAGCCTAAACATTGGCTGACGGTAGATTGTTTTACACGTGCAGTTAGCGCGCCAAACTTAGAAACTGCTGATGACAGTAAATTTGAACTATACAGTGTAGTACAGTTGTTGTAAGGCAAGAGTTGAGTTGTTGTTATTAAACTGTGTTTGAAGAAAGAAAGAAACATTCAAAGAACTGTGTCAATTTAATTCTTAAACAGTTAGAAGACGTTGAGCAATTTATATGTAGAGATAAGGAAAGTTCTTGAGGTAGGTCACAACTAAGAAAGAAAAGAGTTGGTGACATATTTGGTGGCAGCGGTGGGATTCGAAACAACGTCTGGGATTCGAAACAACGTCTGGGATTCGAAACAACGTCTGGGATTCGAAACAACGTCTGGGATTCGAAACAACGTCGACTGGTGAATACGCATTCAAATCATTGGTAAATCTACGACAACGAAAGCCTCAACGACAAAGGTATAAAAGTTGGTTGTTATCAAACAAAGAACAATCCCCAATACTTCAAACACAAAAGAAAACTCGTGTTTTCCAGAAAGGACAGCACTGAAGTAAAGAAGTAAGATGGAGAAATTAAGTGTCAAGAAACAATCAGAACTGAAGAAGATGTCTTCTGAAAGATTAAAACAGCGCTTGTTAAAGGCTGGTTTTGAAGAAGAAAAGCTGAAAGATATGTCACGTGAAGACATGCTAGAAGCGCTAGCTGAAGTCTGGCTTAAAGAAGAAGCAGAAGAAGAAGAAGGTGCTGTCGGTGGTGCTGTGGAAAAGGTTACTGAGAAACCGCCTGGGCCTATGTCTATGGAGACGATGATGCAATGGATGATGATGACAAGACAAGAAGAGAAAGAAAGAGAGGAGAAACGGAGACAAGAAGAGAAAGAAATGCGACAGGAAGAATTACGTCTTCAAAGAGAGAAAGAAGAGAAAGCAGAAAATGTAGAGACAGGAAGAATTACGTCTTCAGAGAGAGAAAGAAGAGAAGGAAGAACGTCTTCAGAGAGAGAAAGAAGAGAAAGCAGAGCAAGTTCGTGTGGCAGAACTTGAGTTGCAAAAGCAGCAATTTGAGATTCAATTAGAGCAATTGAGAAGAGATCGAGAAGATGCTGAAAGGAGAAGATTAGAGCAGATGATTGAATTTGAAAGGGCGCGGAAAAGTGACGAAGAGATACGTCAGCAACAGATTGAAGAGAAGAGACTACGTGAAGAAGAAAAGGAAAAAGTACGAATTTCAGAGTTGGAGCGAGCAGAAGAGGTTAGACAAGAAGAACTGAAATTACAGAAAGAAAGCATGGAGAAGGCGGAAGCGGAAAGACAAGAACGTTTAAAGTTGGAACAACAAAAAATAGCATTAAAAGAAGCACAACTCAAAGAGGAGAAACAAAATAGAGAAGCACAAGAACAAAGAAGGCAAGAAGAACGAGAAGAACAGAAAAGGAAACAGGAAGAAAGTGAAACGATGGTTTCGAAAATAAAGAAAATTGGTGATGCCATGAAACATGTGTTACCCAAAATGCCAAACGATATGATGGAGGTGCCATTATATTTCGAAACGGTTGAGAATGCGTTTCGTAGTTTCAACGTGCAAGAACAATTCTGGGTGAAGTTACTATTGCCATTGATGACTCCGAAAGCTAGAACTGTTCTAAACAGATTGTCATTCGCTGATTTAGACGATTATGAGATCGTGAAACAGCACTTGTTAAAAGAATTCAAGTTGACACCGAGAGAGTACAGATCGAAGTTTATTGATGCGAAGAAGACAGCTGAAGAAACGTATACAATGTTTACAGCTAGGCTGAAGAACTTGTTGAACTATTATGTGAAAAGTCGCAAAGTGGATAAGAATTTTGAGAAGCTGTTTGATTTGTTAGTGGCGGATAAGTTGAAAGAATCACTACCACCAGGTCCACTACAGTTTGTGTTGTCGAAGGAAGGAACTGATTGTTACGAAGCTAGTGTTGTGGCAGACCTAGCGGACATTCATGTGAATAATAGAATTGGTTTGGCAATTCCGAATAAGACAAGTTTTGGTTTTGTACCCAATGTAAAAAGAAATCAACAGTTCACTCCAAATTTTGGTTTTCATTGGAAGAGTAATCAAGAAACAGGAAATCAGTTCAGAAGTACAGAAGTGAAACCAAATTATCCGGTAGTTCACGAGAATAAAGAGTCGATGATGGCCAGACAACGTCCGGTATATAACAAGTCACCACCAAGGTTTGTCGCGAGAGAAGGCAATGCATCGTTTACTCCATATAAAAGAAAAGAAAGCTTCGAACAACGAGGTGCAGTGGTGAAACGTTGTCACAACTGCGGATCAGACAGGCATTTGATGAAATTCTGTCCAGTTCCTGTTACAGCCTCAAATTATGGAAAACAAGAAAATTCGAGGGTGAATCGAATTCAAGTGGTTGGTAATTCTGAAAGTCAAGCCACAGAACATCAGAATAATGAAACTGAAGTAAAGTCAGTGATGAAATGTCACCTTTCACCTGATATTCAGAAAGAAATTCTATTGGACAATGGAATGCAGAAAGAAATGGCTGGAAAAGATGAAAGTACAACATTAAAGAAAGTGTTATTGCAGTACGTCGAGGTAGAAATTCGTGGAACAGCAGGAAAAGAACCAATAAAAGTAAAAGCACTTATTGATTCTGGAGCAGAGGTTCCGGTGATCAGTGAAGAATTACTGGAAGGCATGAAGGTGGAGCAGATTGGAAAAGTGAACTTACAATGCGTGGCAGGAGATGCCATTCCTGCAAAGTTAGTGAAAGTTGATGTAAGGCTGTGTTGTAACGATGTGGAAGAAGAGGTAATTCCGCATAAAATCAAATGTTCACTTACACCGTATGTAACATTGATGTGTGCTAGTATTGCGAAAATGGGAAGCACAGAAAGATTCTTGTTGCATCCAGAAATCATTGCAGAATTAAAAGCCGTGCCACAAGTGAGAATGATACAAGGAGATGTGCAAGCAAATGTAACGACGAGATTGCAGAGTCAGCGAAAGAAAGTGGTAGATGTCGAAGAGGAAAGTGAAACTGAAAGTTCAAGTGAAGAGGAAAACGAAAGTGATGATCAACAAAGTTTAATGCCAGATGGAATAACAGCAGAGATGAGTGAACAAGAGATGGCTGCATGCAAGAATGGTAATCTAAATGAAACGAAAGAGGATAATGAATGTGATGTGGCGATAGCAGATTTGTTTCAAGAAGATGAGAAAGATGAAGAACAACAGATGCAGATTGCAGACGCAAAGAAATTCGAAGAACAGCAGAGACAAGATGAATCATTGAAAGCATGGTGGAATTTAGCGCCAGATAAAGAATCTGAATTCTGCGTGGTAAATGGCTTACTGTACAAGAGATATCGAATATTAGAGCAAACGATATATCAATTGGTGTTACCAAAAGAGCGACGAATGAAAGTGATGGAGTTGGCTCACGAATCAGTATTTGGAGGACATCTTGGAGAAGAGAAAACTAGAGAACGAATAAAGTTGTCTTTTACGTGGCCAAAGATGAGAAGAGATATAGTGAAATTTTGCAAATCATGTGAGAAATGTCAGTTAAAGGCAAGAAGTTTGGTGATGGACAGGGTTCCTATCACTCCAATTCCAAGAGAAGATGTAGCCTTTAGAAGAATTACGGTGGATTGTGTAGGACCAATCGAGCCAGCATCTGCTGCAGGTCACAAGTACTGTTTATGTATTGTCGATTCTTGCACCAGATGGCCTACAGTGTTTCTGTTGAAATCATTAACTGCGAAAGCTGTGTGTGATGCTTTGATGGAGTTGTTCATGAACGTTGGTGTACCTTCAGTGATCACAAGTGACCAAGGAACAAATTTTACTGCGAGTCTGACAAGAGAATTTCTGAATTTAATGGGTTGTAGTCCAAGATTTGACACGCCAGGTCATCCAGAGGCAGCTGGACTAGTAGAAAGATGGAACCAAACATTCAAGAAAATGATCCATCATGTAATTGTTGACAATCCAAGGCAATGGCACAAAGTAATTCCGTTTACAGTGTGGGCATTACGAGAAGTACCGAATGCAACTACTGGAATTGCTCCTTATATGTTGGTGTATGGAAAGATTCCGCGTGGACCACTGGCAATTCTAAAAGAAAGTTGGACAAGAGAAATTAATTTACCACCTCATATTGGAATCCAACCAGAAAAGTACTTGAAAGACATGAAAGCAAATATGGAAAAAGCATTACTGTTTGCAGAATCATATTCACGAGAGAAGCAATTACAGTATACGAATCAATACAACAAAAGAGCGAAACATAAAGAATTTGAACCGGGTGAAAAAGTTATTGTGTTGTATCCGACTTCAACAAATAAACTGATGTCACGATGGCATGGTCCATGTACTGTCATACAACGAAGGTCAAAGTACTCTTATTTGATTGATATGGGTGACGATTGTCGAAAGATAATTCACGCAAATAAAATCAGAAAGTACATTACAAGAGCAATGAGTTGTGGACTAATCGTCGAAGAAGATGAAGACTTTGGTTCAGTGGTTGAACTGCTGACAAAGAATGACTTGCAAGATGAAAAGAACTCACTGAATCTTGATCCTGATCAGATTAGCCATTTAACATTGACTCAACAAAAACAATTGCTGGAAGTACTGAACAAATATTCTGATCGCTTTTCTGAAAAGCCTGGACTATGTACATTGGTTGAACATGAAATCGAACTGAAACCGGAATTTCGTGAAAAAGAATTTATGGCTTACCGTATTCCACTCATCTATCGAGCAGAAGTTGAACGACAAATTAAAGAAATGCTTCAAGCCAACATTATAAAACCATCTTCGAGCAGAATGGCAAGTCCGCTGGTTATTGTTAAAAAGAAAGACGGTTCTCTGAGACTTGCCTGCGACTACAGATACATTAACTCGTTCACTGTGGATTGTAAATATCCGATGCCGATTGTGAAAGATGTTTTGCACAAAGTTGGAAAATCAAATGTGATCTCAATTTTTGATTGTCGAAGTGCTTACTGGACTTGTCCTGTTAAGCAAACTGATCAATGGAAAACTGCTTTTGTTACTCACAATGGACTGTACGAGTTTACTCGTGTTCCTTTCGGAATGATCAACTCAGGAAGAACATTTGTTAAAGCAATTAACATGGTTTTACAGCCTATAAATGAATTTGCTGAGCCCTATGTAGATGACATTGCTGTGCATTCAGATGATTGGAAGATTCATTTACAGCATTTAGATGCATATTTAATGCAAATGAGACTGCATAACATTACTCTGAACTTAAAGAAATGTATCTTTGGTAAGAGTGAGGTAAAGTTCATCGGTCATGTGGTTGGTTCTGGAACGATTCAAATGAATCCAGATAGAATTGAAAGTTTAATTAATTTGAAAACCCCAGAAACGAAGAAACAAGTTAAGCAATTGCTGGGATTTTTTGGTTACTATAGACAGTTTATCAAAGATTTTGCACAGATTGCGAAGCCTCTATCTGATTTGACAAGCAAACATGTTCCAGATAAGATTGATTGGACTGATAGACATCAACAGGCATTTAATTTACTTAAAGATGCTGTACGCTCTAAAGTTGTTTTATATGTTTTTGATGTTGGAAAACCTTTTAATTTGTACTGTGATAGCAGTGATTTTGCAGTAGGAGCTGTTTTAACACAGATGGATGATAAGGGAATAGAACGCCCTGAACTAATGTTTTGCATATATAATGAGCACAGGTGTTCTTTAGGTTGATATATATATATATAATGTGTATCGATTGTTAAGCGTTTTAGTCTTAGGCCTTAGTTGCGCTGTCGGCTCGTGGGCGCTTGGCCTAAAGTAGCCTAAACATTGGCTGACGGTAGATTGTTTTACACGTGCAGTTAGCGCGCCAAACTTAGAAACTGCTGATGACAGTGAATTTGAACAATACAGTGTAGTAGTTGGTTTAATGCAGTAGAGAGCTGTATGTTAGAAGTTACCGTTGAGTGGTAATTGATAAGAACTTTGATATTAAGTGTACGTTTGAAATAACTGTGTTTGAAGAAAGGAGAAACATTCAAAGAACTGTGTCAATTTAATTCTTAAACAGTTAGAAGACGTTGAGCAATTTATATGTAGAGATAAGGAAAGTTCTTGAGGTAGGTCACAACTAAGAAAGAAAAGAGTTGGTGACATATTTGGTGGCAGCAGCGGTGGAATTCGAAACAACGTCGGAAGGATTCGAAACAACGATTTGAAGAAAGAAAGAAACATTCAAAGACTGGGTGATGTGATCGGAAAAGCTAAGATTCTGGTCAAAAGTCACACCTAGGTTGCGGACAGGAGAATTTGTGCATGGATGTGTGAGTGGGATACAGAGTCAAGGCTGAGGGAAATAGAGGGATCTGGAATTTTCTTTGAGTTGCTCACGGAGGCCTATAAGAATGAATTCAGTAGATGGGTTAGAGGGGTTGAGGCACAACATGTTTGAAGTCATCCAGGAGGAGATTTGTTTCCACACTACACGGAGATAGATGATCTATGGAGTCAGATGAAGCTTGTTTGGAGCCAATGAGATGAATAGGTGGGTGTAATAAACCAGGAGTATAGTTGATAGTCAACCGAGGATGCTTTTGATGAGTGAGCTGAGTGGAGTAGTGTAAAGGATGAACAATAGGGGCCTAAGAACAGAACCTTGCGGTACAAGTGTCTGTCTGTCTGTATGTCTGTCTGTCTGTCTGTCTGTTCGTCTGTCTGTCTGTCTCTGTCTGTCTGTCTGTCTCTGGAGTCTCTCGCTTTCTCTCTCTCTCTCTCTCACACACACACGCACACAAACACACGCTTTGTTTAACGTTCGAATCCTCGTAGCGCTAGATAAACTATTTATTCTTCTGACGCTGGCTTCCCATACAGACCTCAGACGCTTTCATGAATATTCATAGTCGCGTCTTTCCCGCCAGGCGCTCCGCAATTGAATGCATAACTAGCACAGGGCTTGCCGCTTTGAACAGAGCCTGATTGGCTTGCCAGACGCGGTGTTATTGATCCGTGTGGCTGTCTGAAAGAGTGGCGAGATGGATCACGTGAGAATCTGCTAATACCAGGTGTGCTATATGTTGATTAAGCTGATTACGTACCTTTGCATGGAACCCAATCAATGCTGAATGACTCGATGCGCAATAGGAATTTGCTACCTGAAAGATGCCGCCTTTGTTTTAAAGGATATGAATATAATTGCGGGAAGCCTTTGTTAAAATTACCGTTGCTGCAGGCGTGAAAGTCGGATTGAAGAGCGATTCGAGTGGAGACCGGTCAGATGTTGCACGGTCAACGGCTGAGGTGGTCATTGGTCGGTTGGCGCGCGTGCATAGGGTCGTCTGCTGTCTGGTGCTAGAATAGGTGGTTGAACGGGCAATGGCGCCGGAATGAGATAGAAAGGTGTGAGAGTGAATCGGCGGCAATGGCTGGATCTAGGACCAATCGCAAACCACATCTCGGTGGACATGTAAGTGGATGGATGGATGGATGGATGGATGGATGGACTATTGATGGATGGATGGATGGATGGATGGATGGATGGATGGATGGATGGATGGATGGATGCGTGGATGGGTGGTTGGATGGATGGATGGATGCGTTGGATGGATGGATGGATGGATGGATGGATGGATGGATGGATGGATGGATGGATGGATGGATGGATGGATGGATGGATGCCAATGGATGGATGGATGGATGGATGGATGGATGCGTGAATGGATGGGTGGGTGGGTGGGTGGGTGGGTGGGTGGATAGATGACGATAGATAGATAGATGGATGACTCTTTGGTGAGGTGGGTGGACCAGATGGATGGGTGTGGGTTTGGGTGGGTGGGTGGGTGGACTTCTAATCGTTCGATCAGCCTTGATGCGTGCATGCATGAATCTAACAAACGAAAAGGAGTGGGATTGTAGTGGAAACGTTGGAATGGGTGGATGAAGAGATGAGGGGTTCAGATTGATGGAGTTGCAAAGTCTAGAAACGAAACAATTAATTATTAAGTAATAAATTCATTTGTCGATAGTTTTACGTCACAAGATTGGTTTGTTAGATGAATTGCTGTTAAACCCGAATCGTTCATGGATTGTTATCATGAGATAATAATTATAAAAGTCAATATATTTGTTATCACAGATTATGATTTTGAAACGTTTCTAAACGTTCCCGACGTATGCGATATGACACAAGCATCAGAGTCAGAACAATGAGCAACATTATACAGCGTTGATTAATTTTGCGCTAAAATATAGGTAGATGAAACGTATTAAAAGAGTGTCTAAAGCATTGGCCAAAACTTGCAATTGAAGAGGCTCGAGCAGCGATGTCGGACATTTGAACTTGCCTAAGTGTGGCAGAGTAACCAAAAGAAGAAGTTGCTATTGTCGAACTACCCTAATCGTCTTTCTGGTGATACAGCTTGGTTAAACAAACCACCTACTTTATTTTATTGTATTGTGGTTGTATTGTATTCGAACACTTGTTATAGCGCACCCTACCAGATTTCCCATTCAGAGGCGCTCCCGACTACTGCGCGAACGCTGAATCGGAGCTTCACTTCGAAGCGCATGAGCAATTGCGACAGTGAAGGATTGCCCAGGGTTCCTACGCGGCGACTTTGAGGTGGGATTCGAACCCGCAACCCTCCAGCTGCAAGGCACCGAACATACCCCAAACCACGCCCGCCCCAGTTGTATTGTAATGTGTTGTGTTGTATTGTATTGGCATTGTATTGTACTCCACGTATTATACAATGCGACCGAGCCACCCGCAGTAACGATCCGAGAAATTAATCTCTGATAAACCGACCGACTCGGGTATCGAACCCGGGGCGCCGGCGCATTGACGAAGCAGGATACCAACCCACTCGGCCACTCAGGATATGTATATAAGTTTTAAAATAATTATAAGCTTTGTCACTCGTCGTGCATGGGCGTATTTAAGGGTGGTTTTACGGGTTCCAACCCCTCCCCTTCAAGCCCCGAAATAAGTTTCCCCAAAAAAAATTATATGCTTTTACATGGGAAATACCCAAAAAACCTTAGTTTTTGCGACCATCTCCAATGAAAACCCCCACCCGAAATCTTAAAACCCCCGAAATTTTTTCCTAGCTACGCCCATGATGAGTGGCCGGTTGGTTAGGTAGCGCTCGGCCTGTAGTGTTGAGCGTACGAGGTCTGAATCTCTCCACTCAAGTGGTCACTTGAGGAGGAGGAGGAGGGAGGGTGGGAGGGAGGGAGGGGTGGAGGGAGGGAGGGAGGGAGGCAGGAGGAGGGAGGGAGAGGAGGGAGGGAGGGAGGGAGGGAGGGAGGAGGGAGGGAGACAGTGGAGAGGAAAGCACGCTCGAATACCACACACGATCGCCGTGAGGGACGTACGGGACGGACGGACGGACGTAGAAGGGAGGGAAGGAGGTACGGACGGAAGGGATGGACGGCAGGAAAGAGAGGGAGGGAGGGAGGGAGGGAGGGAGGGAGGGAGGGAGGGAGGAAGTCAGTGAAGAAGAAAGCACGCTCGAATATTGCGTGGGGTCACTCGAGACTGGCCGTGTATGGGCCCGCGGGCCGACGGTCATGCGATTTTAGCGTGAGCTCCCTAAAATAACCGTCTTAGGACGGGCAAACATCTAGTAATAATAATAATAATAATAATAATAATAATAATAATAATAATAATAATAATAATAATAATAATAATAATAATAATAATACACATGACTTTTCTTTATTGAAGCGCCTGACAAACGCACTGTGCTGTACATTTACATGTTATGAAATTGAAACAATTCACAAGAACACAAATGACAGAAGACATACAAATCTTAACTACTAACTGAACAGCCTGCAATACACGGCGCTAATAGCAGCCTACAAAGTATGTCCGCCCTACGAGACTCAAACTCGGTACCGCTCGCTCTCTATGCCAGTGTGTTATCAAATGCGCTATCGGACCCCCTCGACCAGTGGCACTTTGATGTCCCTGGCGGTGCGTACTTCTACGGCCCAGTCTAGGAGTTTCAGCCATTGAGGGTCCCACTAGCTGGGAACCAGTTAGGCCTACATCAACCCTCAGCACCTCCGACCTTTTCTCTGTTTCTTTTTATCAATTCCATTAGCGCCTGAAACCCTCTCTTGACCAGTGAGGACACTGTCGGGTCGGGAGCGCCTCTGGATTCAGTGTGATTTTCGTTAACGATAACGATAACGAAAAATGTTCGTTAACTGAAAAATAAAATGATTTCGTTAACGATAACTATAACTATAACTAATAAAATATCATTAACTATAACTATAACTATAACGAAAATAACACTAACGAAAATTCATCTTTATTTTCGTTAATACAAGAAGTGCAATATGGACGATTCGACATAAATGAGAACGAAAAATGCGAAATTTTTATTGTGAAATTTGTCAGTTACTTTGGAAACTCGTGTATTCATGAAGCTGACTGTACCCATGCTTCAAAGGTTTTCATAGCTCTGATTAAATTGTGAAACAGCGTATTATTACGCACAATTTTGCTTATAGACTTAATTATTGTAACTATCTAAGTAGTAACTAAAATTAACTAAAATAAAAATCCATTAACTATAACTATAACTATAACTAAAAAATAATACTAACTATAACTATAACTATAACTAAAATAAAAATCATTAACTATAACTATAACTATAACTAAAATAAAATCTGTAAGGAAAATCACAACTGCTCTGATTTTGAGTGGCGCTATATAAATACTCTGATTACGATTAACGATTACGATAGTAAGAGAAGTTGAAATCGACGTTAAGGGCCGCAAAGATGGCGTCATAATCAATTAATGTCCAATGCAAATTTCATCATCCTGTTTCCATAATCCTCTGTCTTGCGCCAATACACTCAAACTGTGTAGGTCTTGTTTGCACCAATCCCTGATGTCATCAGTCCATTCCCTGTTAGGTCTTCCTCTTCGTCCACTTCCATCCATCATACCCATCATGACAGTTTTTATTTTTCTATTATTGTCCATTCTGCATATATGTCCAAACAGACCCAATTTCCTTCTCATTACTGACTGTATTAGATCTTCCTTTATGTGTAATCTTCTTCGGACCTCCTTATTTGTCACCTTCATTGTCCAATTCAGATGCAATATTCTTCTATAGCAGTACATTTCAAAAGCCAGGATTTTATCATGATCAGTCTTTTTAATTGTCCAGGCCTCACACGCATAAAGAGCTGTACTAAACACGCATGTTTTCAAGACATTCAGCTTTGTCTTATAACTAATTTGCTTACTATTCCAGATGGAATTTAGTCCTGCCATAACTCCCTTTGCCTTTGCTATTCTTGCCTTTATGTCCTTTGTACAATCATTATTCCATGTTAACAGACTACCTAAGTACACAAATTCTGTTACATTCTCAATCACCTCATCTTGCACTTTTATTTCCCTGTCTATTGTCTTCTTGCCAAATACCATTGTTTTTGTTTTATCCACATTTATTTTTAATCCAGCCCGTTGTGCAGATGTGTTCAGTGCGCAAACATTTTCCTGCAGCCTCTCACAACTATTCTCCAGCAAGTCAATGTCATCTGCAAATTTTAAGTTATTAATCAGTTCTCCCTGTACGGAGATTCCAGTTCCATTGTCTTGTATATTTTCCATGACTCTTTCCAAGTAAGTGATAAATGTATTGGGTGAAATTGGATCTCCTTGCCTTGTCCCTATCGTAGTTGAAAACCATTCTCCTATTTCCCGTCCCACCTTCACTGCAGATTTTGATCTGTCACCAATGTTTCTTAGTATTTGTATCAGTCTGTTTCCTACTCCATATGACTTTAGTACTGCCCATGTCACGTCATGCTTGATGGAATCAAATGCCTTCTGAAAGTCCACGAAACAATTATAGACAAGCTTGTTTTTTCTCTTGGCTTTTTCAGCAATCAACCTTAACATCAGAATTTGTTGGACTGTGCTTCTATCTTTTCTAAATCCTGCTTGTTCATCAGACATATATTCCTCCGTTTTTGCCTTCAGACGACTCAACAAAATTGTCATGAGTACTTTCCCCATATGGTTTATCAGTGCTATAGTTCTATAGTTCTTACATAATGTTAAGTCTCCTTTCTTAGGTATTGTTACAAGTATGGACTTCGTCCATTCCTCTGGTACTGTTCCCTCTTGCCACACTTGGTTACATATTCCCTGAATTGTCCTTATCATATCCCTTCCTCCAGCTTTTATCATTTCTCCTGTTATTCCATCTGTTCCAGGACTTTTGTTTTTCTTCAGCTGGTTCACCGCCCTTTCCACTTCCTCATATAGAATATCATCCTTCTCGTCATCTTCAGCTGGTGGAGTTATCTCTCGCAGTTCTTCAAGCAGCTTTTTATTTGTTACCTCCGTCTCACTATATAGCTCACTGCAGTATTCTGTCCATCTTTCTTTTATCTTTTCTTTGTCCATCAAGGTATTTCCATACTTGTCTCTAATTGCTGTCTGTTTTGGTTGCCATTTCCTATTTATAGTTTTTATCAGTTTAAACACTTCCCTTGTTTTGTACTCGCCTGCATATTTTTCAATGTCACAACATTGTTTCTGCAACCAGTTCTCCTTATCCTTCCTAGCTGATGACCTTACTACATTACATAATTTTTTATACTCTTGTGTAGCTTGTTCAGATTCCTTGGCCTTTAGTCTCATCTTCCTTTTTTCTTTAGCTAGTTCTAATGTTTGGTCACTTATCCATTTATTCTTTGGTTGTTCTGCTAAAGGTATAGTTGCTTCCACTGCCTGTTCTATGATCTCACCAAGTATGGTCACCTTCCTTTCCATATCAAGTTGTTCCAATTCTGCATCTTTGATTCTCTGTTCTATTTCTTTCTCATACTGTGCCCGCACCTCCACATTATCAAGTATTTGGATGTTTCTCTTCTTTGCATAATGCTTACTTGGTATGTGTCTCAGCTTCAACTTCAGATTACACAGCACCAAATTATGATCAGAAGATATGTCAGCTCCTCGGAATGTTCTACACAGCTTAACTGATGTTATCCACCTTTTATCAATCAATATTAAGTCTATCATATTGGTATGTTTCCCATCTGGTGATGTCCAAGTGTATTTCCTGCAGTCTTTTTGTTTGAATTTAGTGTTACAGATCACCATTTCATATTTAGCTGCAAAATCCAATAGTCTTTCTCCTCTCTCATTTCTTGTTCCATACCCATATTTTAACATTATGTGTTCCCATCCTACATTATCCTTGCCGATCTTTGCATTCCAATCTCCACAAATAATCTTTATATCTTTTCTTGGCAAATCTTTCATTGTCCTCTCCAGATTCTCGTAGAACTCTTCAATATCTTCATCTGTGCTATCCGCTGTTGGTGCGTATATTTGAATAACTGATATGTTCAGAGGTTGTCCATTAAATCTAGCCACAATTATCCTGGAGTTAACTGGCTTATATCCTAATAATGCTGCCCTTGCCTTCGAGTTTAATAAAAATCCTACACCTCTCTGGTGTACTCTGGCAGTGCCAGTCCCAACCTGACCAAAGGAGGAGGGCTTCACCAATCATATTTAATATCTCACAGCTTGTTAAACAACAACTAACCAACGGCCTTTGTTGTCATAAGATATCGTTAAACTCTAAAGCAGGGGTTTTCAAACTGTGGTACGCGTACCCACTGGGGGTACGCCTGGTGTCGCTAAGGGGTACGCGAAAAATTTCAAAAAATTAAAATTTTCTATAAGTTTATGGACTTCATGTCCATCTTTCTTTCACTAGCTATTCTACGTCCACCGTTCGCTTATTTTTCTGTACATTTCTATGAGTTTATGCCATCTGGATGTATAGTGTTGCCGGCTGATTTTTCAGTCCAGGAAAGAGACCAGTTTGTTGAACTATCATGTTATGGTGGATTGAAGAACGAATTCAAGAAAGACATGTTGTGTGATTTTTGGCTGAAACGAAGTGCTGAATATGGATTAATTTCTGGCCGAGCTTTAAAATTTTTGATTCTCTTTCAGCATGTCATATCCGTTTGGAACAGATTTTTCAGTTATGCTTGCGATCAAAAACAAATACAAAACAAAGCTTGAACTCGAACCAGATTTGCGTTTGAAATTGACAAATATTAAACCAGATATTAAAAATCTGTGCTTGTCAAAACAAGCCCACTGCTCACATTAATACTTTCTAATAGTGATTTTATTTTTCATTTTTGTTGATATGACTACATTCATTGGGTTAAAATTAGGGCCTATATTACTTCTTTAAAAATTTCTACCTATGACTAATACCCGGTTTGCACCAATGATTAAAAGGAGTTGTTAATTGCAAGGGAACTTCACGCTCGCATGTTGTTTTGATCTGAAGTTGTTGGGGGTACGCCAAAATTCATTTTTGTAACCTGGGCTGGGGTACAATAAAAATAAAGTTTGAAAACCGCTGCTCTAAAATCTAAACTCTGTATCCATAAATCTGATCTAATCTAAGAATTTCTATAGCGCCCGCTCAACCGATAGTTGCTACTGCCATGCAAAATCGTTGTGCAAGCCAAATTCCAGGGCGAGTTCGGTTGAAAGCGAAAGCAACGCGGAAACAGCCTACGAAGGAATGAGTCCAGGAAAGCTGAGATTCAGGAGGTCTGGGAAAGGGCCCGAACAGACTTAGGGCCCGTAGGGCGAACCCCCTGGGAAAAAGTTCCAGGGCTAAAAAACCCCAAAATTCCCGGAAAGTCAAAGTTT
>JACEVL010002297.1:0-20558 GCA_020284085.1 Aporrectodea caliginosa
GAGTTAATTTTAATTAGATAATATAAATAACGTCGGGGAAGATGTTTTAAAGGTGCGATGTAAGAGCATTTCCATTATGTGTAACGGTTACATTTGCTCTTCTGCTCGAAAAATCTACATTACATTTTCATCTTCAGATAGTTATGCACATTCAGTTGGTCAAAAACAGTCTCTGATAAAAAAAATTGTGCTCATATAATTATATACTCTGTACTGCTACTCATGTTGCTATAGAAAAATTAGGGAAACATATTGTTTATAGGCCTACCCAGAACCGAAAACTCCTTTATACAACGTCATATTCAATATTAGAAAAGAAATTTGAAGTGGGGCGATATATGAGCAAAAGAATGAAACGTATATACAATTATTTTCCTCTAATTATAGATTCCGGAGTTTCACCGTAGAACGGCAACGGTTCTCGATACGCAATAAGGATGAGCGATTAGTTAACAGCGTAGGCAGCTGGATAAATATATAAAGTTCAGGAAAGTGTTTTAAAGGTGTGTTGTGAGAGCTTTCCATTATGTGTAACAGTAACATTTGTACATCTGTTCGAACAATTTATATAATATCTTCGTCTTCAGACTACAGATTTAAATGGTTTATACATGTAATTATATTCAGTTGGTCATAAACAGTCTCGTATAAAAATAATTAATGTTCATAAACAGCACCTTTAGTTTCCATTCGACTAGACAGTCACCACGATAGTTGAGCATAGCAAGTGATTGGCGCAATAGTATTTCGAAAATACATTTCTATTTTCATAATAGAAACTACTATTTTATTTGGTATTTTTATAATTTTGAAAAGTATTTTGTAAAAGTATTTAGGTTCTTTGGACCGATATAGTCGCAGGTTTAGGTTCGATTTACTGACAATCAGCAGACGAATATCTGCCTGTGAGCACCCGTCGACTCCAGAGATAGCCAGATGTGCGTCATCCACCATCACCGTGGGACTGCTGGGCGTGTGCCGCGGATGCTGCCGTCTAACAGAAACAAACACAGGCCAAGAGTAGTAGTTGTAGTAGTTTCAGTTTTCCGGGCTTGAGACTGTCACTACCACAAGTAGGGTAATGGCGGAGTTTATTGGCCTTTTGTAAGTTTGTTACTTCTATTGGCCACTGGATTTTGGAAATGAATAAACTGAAACGTTGTAAATCATTGTGCCTGACAAACTTATATAGTAGGTAAGTGCACATATTTAAAGGTGTGTATTATTGTTTATTATTATTAGTAGAAACAAGTTTTTAGCGACATCTTGTAGCATCACCGTTTACTTCGATACGATAGAAGTGGTGCACTGATCGGAACTAATCGGCAGCTTAATTCCTCTTTATTATAACACAATGATTCCTCTTATTAATGGTGTCTAATTTGAGCAGAATAATGTATGCAATATTCTCCAAATTTATATGTTTATAGGTATTCGTGGTTGCAAACTTGGAAATTTCGATAGCGCTAAACCTATACACAGAGCCACAGCGTATTCACACGCACTGCGTCAAGTCAGAAGGGGTGTCCAACGATACCGTACGATAAACAAGGCCCGGGGAAGCGACACAGAGTGAAAGAGAGAGATAGAGTGAGAGATAAAGCGATAGAATTTCTTAGAACATATTAAAATAAAAATTTGGAAATAATCCACAAAAATCCGATAGTCCTTCTGATAAAGAAGTGGATGCATTAATGATTAATTTTATATTGATGAACTGAAACAATCAATTAGATGAACCAAAGATAATAAAATAACCTCGATATGTCAGGATACCTTACGGATTATTAAAACATCTCTAAATAAATTCTCTTAAAATTCTACTGCTGTTTTATTACTAGATCTGTGAGGAAGGGAACTGCCCAACGAGTGGTTCATGCCATTTTCTTACCGGTTTTAAAACCGAAAAAGGATGCCTCAAATTCAGAATCATTCAGATCCATATTCTCTTACGTCACCATTTTTGTGTGCTAATGAAAATGATGGTGAGAAATCGACTTCAATGGTTCCTTGAGAAATTATTACTAAAATCAATCTGGATTTCGAAAGTTCAAAAGTAGTAATGGCCAAATACTGATTCTTCCGCATACTATACTCAATGAACTTAAAAACAAAGGCAGCGTATTGGCTATTTCTAGTAGATATTGTACAAGCCTACAACCTGTAACTTGTCCCAGCCTACAACGGAAATTTCAAAAATTAGCAATGGTAGGTAACACCTATTATTGGATTGAAAATCTTCTGTCTAATAGACCCTTGCGGGTTGAAGTTGGATCGGAGTTTTTTGAGAGAGACCTCCAGAAAATGGCACACATCACAGGTCTATGATATCACCATTACATTTTTCCTCCTGATGATTGATAACATCCCTTCAGGCCTGGAAGCGATAGAAATGTCAATTTTTGCTGACAAAAGCGCCACTTACTTGTGGCATGGAAGTATTATTACTTTATAAAGACAAATTCAGATAGCGAATCAAAGTGACTGCCGATTATATATAGAGCAATGACGCCAAATATTTAGGGTGTCTAGTTTGAGCTCTTTTGATTTGGTTGTTCCTAGCGTTTAAAGAAATCTTGCAGTTGCCAGGACAACTTACGCAAATGTCTTTCTGTTAATTTAGGTGATAAAATTCAGTTAGTTGCTGCTTAACACCCTCCTTCTTTATTTAGGCGTGCGACTGGCACTACCAGGTTATGGGCAGTGACAAAGTGGCTGCCCGCCAAAAACCTTTATCTTGAAGCTTCTCTTATGGTACCGGTAACTTTTCCAGATGCGGTGGCTTCCAAGGTTTAACGACAGCGTACTATAAAGGTGAGAACTGTTTTAAATAATATTAAGTAGACTTACCATTACCATCAGTACAATGATTAATACACATGTTTTGGAAAATGGGAATTTATTATAAAACAGTACTGTTGGAGAGTTAGGGTAAAGTCGACGTTAATGGCGCTGGCAGCCATAGAGTGCCATTAAGCTATTCTTTTATGATCGAGCTGTATTGTACTATGCGAATGGTGAGTACTGTTTGAAATAATTTCAGTCGACGTCAACGGCCTCTGATACCGTAAGATGTCGTTAAACAATAGAACTACTAGATGATGAAATGAATTCTTGAATAAAACACCTTTAAAAGCGGTTTAAGGTATCAATATATTCAGAATTAACCTCAAAATCGTCAACTGCATGAATATAATCAAGCTATGTCATACGAACGATGAGAACTCTTAAGAAAAATACTTTGGGTCGACGTGAACGACCTTTATTGTCATAAGGAGACACTAAACTCCGGATCCATCCATCCAACTATTAGATATTACTCTTTAGCTAAAAGGTAAGGTCGACGTTAGCGGCGCTGGCAGTCACAAGATGTCGATAAACTCTGGAAACTATAGGACCTGCAGCACGAAATAAGTAGCTTTACTTAAACATCTTTATTAAGATGAATCCAACTAACAATGTATCTGTACAACGTCATCAATTTACATCAGCGCTATTATTTATAACAATGTAAATTGTACAAATATTTCTTCGTATTGGCGTCAATGTCGAAATGATGGATGTCGATGATCTGGAATAAATGTGGAACATGTTGGAAACGGAAAATCAGTAGGCTACGCTATAGTCGAAAAACTAAGGGAGGTGGTATCCACCCCCGTTGGTACCTCGGCTATATCGGGTATAACTATTGAATGGCAAGAGATACTACCGTGATGTTTACCTCAAATGTGCCCAAAAATTAATGAATCTTCTACAGCTACCTAACATGACATTCTATTCCATATGAAACAAATTTTTATTTAACCACTCCCCTCCCCTGGTAACCCGAGGGTTAATAAGTAAATCGGGAAGAAAGTGAATAGATACCTCTGTGAAGAATTAGGACAAAATTTCATTTCGCTTTCAGTAACAGCGAGAATACAATAGGATGTCCTTAAACAATTAACAGAAATTAAATTTTCACTTAGAAATTATTACAGCACCATTTCAAGACAAGACTCATATTCGGCGATGTCTGCGCTAGTTTACATGATCATTTTCATTAAGAAAATAAATTCATAAGTGAGCCAAAATGTAATAATGAATAGAAAACTGGAGGAGTCCCGAGCGGCAGGCTCACGCACAAACGCGTGAAAACAACTAAATATTCTACACTTTCCATCTATAGGATCAAGTTCAAAGTCTAAATGGATCGAGCAGCGACGATAGTGTTTGAGCGCGACCGCAGCACACGTTAATTAAAGAAACCGCCCAGCAATTCATCAATGATGGTAGATGACGCACGTCCGGCTATTCCTAAAGACACCGGGTGCACATGGAACAGACATTCATCGCCTGCCTGTCAGTAAATCGAAGCTCCACCAGTGACCATCGGTCGAGGTCAATCCAAAGACCTGCGCAGATCCTAATCCGCCAAGACGAAAACTTCTGATGGCGTACTTATTCCATAGATCGCACACTCGACGGGGGAGACAACATAGATCAGAAAATAATAACCATTTAACCAAAGACGTAACTCTGTCTCACGAAGTGATAGTGAACAAACCCCTTTTCCCTCCCCGCCAACTTCCCTCTTCTGCCCTTCTCCCTCCTCACATTTATTTAAACTAGATCTGACACTGTCAACTACAGCAACACGGACGACGTCATCCATTTATGCAGCACAAAACAAAAAGTAAGTAAGCTAACGTGAAGACATCTATCATCGTTGCGGTTGTTAAATCAAGCAGGAATACGCCGCCGTTAATTGTCGATGCTCGAACTTGCTTTACCAGCCAGGAAAATGCTAAAAAATATTTCAGCACATGGCCAAAAAGTGGCGTGATTGTAACCACCTTTTAAAAAGTGTTGGAGACTAGACCCACCGCCCCAATACAAAGTTATGTATGTGCTGTTAAGTCTGTTGCCGTAATAGGTTGATTTTACCTTATAATTATAAGAATCACTGAATGTGGACTTCTAGAAACTATCTTCAGAAACGGTTTGGCCGATGGAAACTAATGGTTCATCTTATTAAAGGTGTCTAGTGTTCGAGCATTATGATCAACAGTCACCGTAACGCATAATGGAAAATGCTCTCATTAAACACCCCTAAAACGCTTTCTCTGTCGTTATTTATACCGGCTAAATTTTTCATTTTCCCTGATATGCCAATCCTGCGTTATCAGCGTCGCGCATTGAAAACATTTGTCATTTTACGACTAAACTGCAGAAAATTATGTTACTATCGACACCAATGTTCGATCTTGACGCAACAAAATATCATTAAACACCAGAAGCTAATAGATGAAATACGATTTTTAATTTGAACATCTTTAATTAAAGAATGCTTCTTTCTACAGTATATGGTGAAATTGTGTGAGCCTATTCCACATGACTAACGTGACTTACTTTTTGTTTTGTGCTGCATAAATGGATGACTAATCACGGGGGCGTGGCGCATTGGATTACATCTTGCAAAGAGACCGAGAGGTACCGAGTTCGAGCCCCCGTTGGGCGGATATGCTTTGTGTTTGCAGGCTGTCTGTTCTGTTAGTAGTTAAGATTTGTGTCTTGTGAATTGCATAATTGTACACTGTAACCGATTGCGGTTTGTCAATCGGATTGTTGAATAAACGAAAATATATTATGACTCCGCCACTGATCGTACTCTGTCAGTGCCAGTCCAAAACCTTGATGAAGGAGGAGGGCGACTCTAATGATCTTTGTTTTCGCACAGTGTCGTTAATTATGAGATAAAGTTGGGTTGATATGAAATGCAGTCCAATAACGTCGCTGAGAAACGTTCCATTTTTAGATACCTTTAAAACGATTCATCACTGTGGTATAAAATAAATAATTTCGCTAAACTTTTACGATCTGTTTTTATCTGCGCAGTATCTGAAAACTGAAAAGTAGGGATGAGTCGATAGGCATTTTTTACCGATTTCCGATTCCGGATAGTTGGCCTGCTGTTTTCGCCGATTCCGATCCGAATAGTTAATTAAACAGAAATAAAAACAAAATCTTGTTTATTCTCGCTAGATGTAATTCCAATGAGAGTTTATGCACTGAACTATTTAAAAGAAATTAACATTTGAAAGTTTGACACCGCGTGGCATAAGAAAAAAGCCTGACTATCTGCCATTTTGTTGACACGACGAGTAGGAATTTTATTATTTATGCGGACTTTCAATTACTTCAAGATTAAAGATTACTTTTTCTATATTAATGAAAAAAGAAATTGCTTTTGGTTAAAAATATTACTTTTACTGGCATTTGAATCGGTAGTCCTGGGATCGCCGATTCCGATTAATGCCGAATAGTGCAAAATCCGGTCCGATCCGATTTCCGAACGGATAATCGGCTCATCCCTAACTGAATAATAATAATAGCTTCAGTTTAACGACGCTGTGTGATAACAAAGATCATTAGCGTCGCCCTCCTCCTTTATCCAGGCTTGGGACTGGCACTGCTAGAAAGCGAGCAGTGGCGGAGTTAACTGAAAGCTATCGAGTAACCTTAAGAAATTATTTAGACACATCTTTAAAGGTGTCTAAATGAAGGTTATTAAGCGACGTTATTGAACCAGCCCTACATACCTTATCTTACAATTCACTTAATAATTGCAATTAGTTAGTTATCTTATCGCTCGAGGTCTCCGAATGTCTTTAGCAACCAACAAGCTAATTGGCAAGAATCAGTTTATTTACACGCACTTAATGAAAATCAGAAATTTATTATGTTTAAATGTGAGTCCAACGAAATAACGAAAAATGATGTACCATTAATGGGTTTTGAGTAACTGTCTGACGTTCTCTTAGGTTTTCTTTACCTCTACATTATCTTTTCGGATCGTTCTTCCAACGCCTAAATTATCAGTGTTTAACGACACAATGTTGCTGTCAGCGCTATTGACAGGAATGCTTTGAATGCGGGACCTTGAAATACAAAGTTCGAATCTTCTCCTTCTGGTTCTCAGCTTGCCTTAGTTAGAGGCAGGTTCAATTGTCCGACGTCGCCATTCCACTCGCTGTTGGGTCTCTTCTTTACGCCTTCCGTATCCATCTGTCATCATCCAATCCAGCATCACCTGTCTTGGTCTTCCTCTTATCCTCCTCCCCTCCATTTTTTTCTTCAATGACCGTTCTCGCTAGTGAATCTCCTCTCAGCGTGTGTCCGATCCATTTCCTTTGTCTCGCTCTTATTGTGTGTATCCGGGCTATTCTTTCTCCAATTCTTCCCATCACTTCTTCATTTGTTTTATGTTCCGTCCAGCTGATTTTCTCCATTCTTCTTCATGTCCACACTTCGAAATCCTCGAGTCTTCTAATATCCTCTCTTGTGGTCCATGTATATGATCATTGGACTTGCAGTCCTATACCGTCGCCACCAATTTATGAAACACTAAGCAGTAAGTAAGTAAACTTGTGTGAAGACATCTATTATCATTGCGGTATTTAAATATGCAGGAATATGCAGCCGTTAATTGTTGTTGTTTGAACTAGCTCTAAACCAAATCAACCCACAAAATACTTCAGCACATGTCCAAAGAGCGTTGGTGACTGTCGCCGAACCTTTAAAAAGTTTTACGGACTGTTACAGTAGGACTCACTGAAAGTTTTCGAGAATAATATGGTCATCAGTATCATCGCATATAAAAACAAATGCTCTTATTACACACCTTTAAAACACTATCACCGACATTACATATATTTCCCAGCTGCCTATAATGTTAACTCTCAGAGACTCTGACACACATATAATAATCATCGTATAATTATCCGAAACAGTTGTCGTTCTACGCTCTATCTCGTCAGACTACAGAAAACAATATTTCTATCGACGTCTTTGTTCTGCAATGCAGCGTAATCTGGTTGTTACCCCGTAGAGTTCTGTCACAATGAAACATGAAAGCTTTGCGGTGGTCGGTTCCTAGTTCTGGAACTGGCTTCCATGTAATCTGTGACTTGAGCTTCTCCTTTCTTCCTATGCCTCTATATCACAACCGGTTGAAGACCATTCTGTCAGATTATTGCCTCTATGGTAGAAGATAGGGACGACCTTTGATGAGATTCTCTCGCAGAGGCGCTACAAAAATATGCACTTACAAATTTAATCACTGCCGATGCAAGGTTTAACGACGTCTTCTTGGTGTTTTTGCTATTTGCTATTTCTTCTGGGTGTTTGGCTATTGATGTCATTTTATCTCTTTTCTATTTTCTAAATCTGAAACTAGATTGCTTTTCATTGTTTGACGAGTTTGACGACCTCTTGCGGCTACCAGAGCCTTTGGACAACGATGCAAATGATAAAATATTTCGTACCGAAAGATTGATTGAATGGATTGATGGATCCACAGTTTAACGACAGCTTATGACAACAAAGGCCGTTGCCGTCGACATAAATTATTTTGGGATTGATTGAATTATTTATTTATTTAGAACAAGGTTTAACGTCGTCATATGACATCAAAGGCCGTTGACGACAATTTAAACATATACAATGCAGTGAAAATGAATTCATAGCGTCCAAAAAGACACCATTTAAGACTGTCCAAACATAATATTAAAATGACATTAGTGTTAATTGTTTAACGACATTAAAAAAATTACAGTTCATAACGACTTTCATACATGCAATGTGGTAGGCTATCTGATGTAACTTCAACAATATTTAGCAACAATGGTCGTATACAAGAAATATTTCTTAAAATTAATTCTTAATCACCATTCCTAATGTACATTTACTTCTTATTCTATTTATTTCAATAACAATTATTTATTTTACAAGTTTATACGACATGAAATTTTAAAATGAAGTTCTTATTCTACTTTTGAATTTTTAAGAAGACATCATTCAGTAAAATCAAACATTATTAAAGAAATATATTCAAACAGTGAATAAGACAATTCTTTATAATTTCTTAAGCTATTGCGTTGGTAATAAAAGAGAACCGAAAATTCACACGAGATTTTCAATCAATTACAGTTAATTTTCTTAATACAGCTTAATTGATATATATCATACATGCAAGTAAGACATAAAGATTGTAATTTTTGGTACATCTTATGGAAGGATTTTATCATTTCAATCACACAATATTATCAAACTAAATGGACATTAAAAAATAAAACACGACTTTCCTAGCGTATACCACAATGTACATTTTACTAACTAACTGATTGATTGAATTATTATTTATTTCACCACAGTTTAACGTCGTCTTATGACATCAAAGGCCGTTGACGACAATACAGAAAATATACAATACAATCAGAACAAGAAACTTATAGCATCCGAACAACACCATTAAAGGTGTCGAAACAGAGCTTTACAATTTCACTAATATTCAATATTTTTGCAACATAAAGTATTTCATCTCATACTGTCTGTGATTATTATGTCCTGACAAATTTCATTAACTCACAAAGCATACATGTATTATAATTGATTAAGGTATTGCTTTAAACTGTTCATGTACATTAACCAAGCCATACCATTATGCAATATTGAAGAACTAAAGTTGAATGATAGTAATATTGTAATATGAATATTCATTAACCAATAAGTAATGTTTATAATTTTCTAACATCGGGTTCTTATTATTATGACATAACATATTTTAAACAAAAATCAACAGTCGAAAAGAAATCGTCCATGGATATTTCAGCAAACAGCATTGCAACACAGTACTGCAATATTATGCAACACAGCAGGCACTCCGATACAGCAACCAAACCAAACCATTTGTAATATATAATACTGAAAAACCAAAGTTGATTAATAGTAACCAGCTTTGCAACCAACATTGCACAATAGTAATATGGCAATATAGATATTCATTAACCAATAATTAATATTAATAATGTTCCAACATCAGAATTTTATTATAAATGTTATATGACATAACATATTTAAAATTAACAATTGAAAGATGTTATCTATGAGTGTTTCAGTTGTTTGAATAATATTAAAAAGTTTTTATAGCACAACGTTGAAACGTTTTAAAGGTTTCTAAATTAAGATTCTTCAGCGACGTAATTGTACTGCTTTGGTCGTCGATGTCAACCCATCCATATCGTATAATTTATTTATAATTGCAATTAATTGTCGGATTTCTTCTGCCGCCAAAAAAGCTAACTCAGTTTAAACACATGCGCCGAATCATAGATCAGAAAATTATAATTGCAGAATTCACTGCGTTTTATTTTCTGACCCAATCAATGTCTCCCTCGTTGGCACTCTGATCTGATTTCTGGGTTCATGTAGAGAAAGTTTGCTTATGTAGATGTTTCGCAGATCCGGCGATTGTAGGTTGGACCTATGGCGTTTCAGCATAGCGACCTTGTGTCATTAGCCAGATGATAAGCGTCGCCCTCCTCTTCTATCCAGGCTTCGAACTGGCATCATCCAACTCTGAGGCAGCGCACGGTTACCTATCGGGATTTTATTCCAACAATTTATGGCATCAAAGGCCGTTGACGGTGATAGAATTTTTTACTGCCACAGAATCCCTCAATTGGGATATATCGATCTTTGTAATAATACAACAATAATCATTATCAGTTCCTGACGCCAGCCATTTGGCGGTGATGGGTACAAATAAACGTTCTCAGTTGTTATCGGACATTTGTCATATCCAGTGCTTCCCTAAGTGTTAGTCCAAGTGATGCTATTTCCTCATAATTTTATATAATTGTCTATCCAGCGTAGTCTTGGTCTGCCTTTGTTTTTCCTTCCAATGTTGCATGCAGTAACGCATTGTGTGAAATTCTGTAAACTTCATAGGAAAACTTCGGCGTTGCAAGAACGTGCGGAAAAGATAGAGGTCAGATGATAACTAACTCGTAATCGTAATCTCCAAACTGCTTAAGTGCCACTCTAAAGCCAAGGGCAGGGCACCAGTTTATTCACGAGCGCTACGTCTAGTCAGAAATCAACGGTCCATCGTTGGATTCACAGTTAAACATTAAAACTTCTGAATTTAGATTAACCCTAGGGCTACCAAGCTTTTTTTGTGACATCGGCTACCAAGGGGGGGGGTTGAGACGACCCCCTGGATTTCGTGTTTGGTTTCACATATCATAACTTGTAATACAGCATTGGATTCAGCATTCATTTCTGCACAGAATGGTATATTTAGTTGTACAATATGTGAATGCACCTCGAAATTACATCACTTTTAACAATGGAACCCCTTAATTAGCGATATTTTATGTTATTGCGTACATTTTGTACTTTTGGATAAACAAATATAAGATTATGTATGTTTTGAAACTGATCTATGTATCCAAGATACACATACATCCCTACATATGTTTATATACGTATAAATATACATCCATAGTTCCATACATATATATCCATACATATATATCGATTTACGTTGTGATGCTGTATTCAGCCGTTTTCACAGAGATTACGCATATTATTATTTATTTTGATCACTTCCGGTTTCAAAAGACAAATATTTAAGTATGCAAATGAAGCCCTACATTCCCTCTAAAGAATGGTATATTTGTTTCTCTTCCAGGAATATAAATGAATACGCTACCGACAAAAAACTAAGGGGAGTCCTTCCATTCAGCCATTTTCACGCATATTACGCGTATTATTATTTATTTTGATCACTTCCGGTTTTTCAAAAGACAAAGATGTAGGTATGCAAATGAAGCCCTACATTCCCTCTAAAGAATGGTATATTTGTTTCTCTTCCAGGAAGAAAACTGAGTACGCCATAGACGAAAAACTAAGGGGGGTCGTATCAACCCCCCTCTGGTACCTGGGGTATATCGGGTGTAACTTTTGAATGGCGTGAGATATCACAATGATGTTTACCTCAAAATGTGCGCAAATGATCCTGCTACAGCTACCTAAAATATCAAAATTATATTCCAAATGGAACAAATTTTTTAATCAAAAAACCTAGGGGGGTCGTAATAACCCCCCCCTCTTTGGTAGCCCGAGGGTTAATCGCGTCTAAATTAACCTTTTTGGCTGCAGAAGAAATCCGGAGACCTCGAGCGATAAGACAAGTAATTGCATTTATAAGGTACATTACAAGATGAGTGAGCTTTATATCAACAGCCGAGTCACCTTGTCACCTTGTGCTGTCGATTCGCTGAATCCTAGCGACCGTCATAGTCAGCCTTCTCCATGTGTTCCGATCTCTCGTCGCCTCTCTCAGCTCCGGAATGTTCATCATCATCGTCTCGTGTATCTCCTCCATCCATCTCTTTCTTGGTCGTCCTCTTCCTCGTCTTCCCTCCCCACACGCCAGCATCATCTCCTTTTCCATGCCGTCCGCCCGCATCACATGGCCAAAATACATCACTTTTTGTCTCGCCGCTCTTTGTCTCAATGTCATCTCTCCTCTTAAGTGTCCTATCTCTTCCAGTATATGTTCATTTGTTTTCTTCTCGGTCCAGGAGACCCTCAGCATTTTCCTCCAAATCTACATTTCGCATGCTTCGATTTTCTTCTCTAGTGCTTTGGTGTTTGTCCATGTCTCGCACCCGTACAGCACCACTGGTATTATCATTGCTTTAACAATTCTTGTTTTCGTTTCCAGGCTCACCGCTTTATCCTTCCATATCTTTTCCAATCCCTGCATTGCTCCTTTTCCCAGAGTAATTCTTCGGCGTATCTCTCTCGCATCCCCCCTCCCTATCTATTGTAGCTCCCAGGAAACAGAAGCTCGATACCACAGCCGAGGCAGGCCAATAATGTCTCCGAAGAATCTCCATTTAGACACCTTTAAGACGCGTTAACATTAATGTATAAATAGTTGTGCTAACGTTATCCAATCGAGTGCGTTCTTAGCCCCGACATAAATCGCATCATGCCATAGGAACAGTAAGAAATGTTTAAAATTATTTCTAATGACGTCAGCGACCTTTGTTGCCATAAGATGTCGTGAAACTCTTAACTAATCAAGTTCTCTGTGAAGTAGATTCCATCGATGGTGTCATTGTCAATAGTTCTGGCAGCCACAAGATGTCGTTAAATAATGAAAAGTAATCCAGATTTATCCGCCACCTCCTGTACACTTACAGTGCCAGTCCTAAGCCTGGAGAAATGAGGAGGGCGACTCTAATCGCCTTTGTTATGACACAGCCTTGTTAAACATCATTAGCAGTAATCAAATGTGTAAAATGTACATTTATATAGCGCCTCTATGAGAAAACTCATCAACTGTGACTAGACAAGGCCACAAACAGACCAGAATGGTCTTCAATCACTTGCGAAATAGAGGTATAGAAGGGGGAAAAACTCATGTCGCAGATTGCATGGAAACCAGTTCCAGAATGAGGGACTGACCACCGCAAAGGTGTGGGGCGATATCAATAAGCTTCGTTTTGAGACAACGTCGCTAAGCCTGGATAAAGGAGGAAGGCGACGCTAATGGTCTTTGTTACCATACAGTGTCTTTAAACTGAAACTACTACTAATGTAAAGTCAACGTCAACGATCCATCCTGGCAACCGTTAGATGTCACTAAACAATGAATGAAACAGCTTTCTAATTAGACACCCTTAAAACATTCCAGCCGTTGTTATATAGCCGCGTAGGGACCCTGAGCAAGACCTTCACTCGCAATTGCTCATAGGTAGGGGCGCTATAACAAGTGTTCAAATACAATACGATACAATACAATACAATAAATGCGTACAGTAAAGGTCGACGTTTTAATCGACCTTTACTGTACGGATTTATAACAACGGCTGGAATGCTTTCTGACAGTGCCAGTCTCAAGCCTGGATAAAGGAGGAGGGCGACGCTAATAGTCCTTGTTACCACACAGGTAGTCGTTGAAAAGGAAATACACACACAGACGTTTTAATCGCAAACACAAATTGATTCAACTGTAATTTTAGTTAGTTAAGTTAATTCCGTCACAGCCGTCTTCGGGTGGTGCAAGCCCCAGGTGTAGATAAAGAAGAGGGGCGACATCAACAGCCCTGACTGCCATAAGATGTCGCTAAGCACTAAAAACTGCTATCGCTGCTGGGTTTGTATTATAGTATAATGGTTAAAGATCTGAAATATCAGCATTGAGGACGAGGTTCAAATCTTCGTAAGAGTAGAAAGATATTCCAACACTTCCACAGTCAAGTTCTTTACTGTCTTTCCGTTATTTGTTGTGTTGAGCACTTAAAATATTATTCCTAATTTTTTTCCCGTAGTTTAACGTCATCGTATGACATCAAGGCCGTTGACGACAATTCAAAATTATGTACAATACAGTTAAAACAAAATTGATAGAGTTAAAGGCATAAACAGTACTTTACAATGTCACTAATATTCATCGTTTAGCAGCATAATATTATAGTTCAGATATTAATGTCAATGTTACTTGTATAAGATAACATACTGTAAGATGGTCTTTCAGGAAAATTATACACTGTTTTGCAGCAATTATCACACATAAATTTTTTTTTAAATGTAAAATGAAAGGATTCCTGCTAAACAGCAATAATGTACACGAGATTTCCAATCCAGCTATTCAATGATATAACAGCATTGGTTTCAAGTTTACAAAACCTGTAATTATGAAGCTTACAAAACCTGAAATTATGATATGAAATTTATATTTTAATTTTTAATTTTCAAACATCTCTTTTCATTCAATGCAACCAGACATCACAACTAAAATACATGCATAGGCATAAATTGAAAACGACAGCTCCCCACCACACGTTAAAGACACGAACAGAAAAGCACACTGCAATCTGACCTGCGATTCTCAATCCCCCACCTTCAACTCCCAACCTCAGTCCAATGGTCATCAAATCTCATTATATATATGTCACTTCGACATGAACTTCCTAGTTCAGCCACAAACGTTTACACAGGCAATCAATCATTACAAACAAGCAATGTCAGTATAATAAATACAAATGGCTTCAAAATAATAAACTTAAAAAGCATTCACTTATTACACCCTAACAACAACAAAACGTCTACACAAGGGCAAAACTAACCATCAACGTCCATTATAAAGAGTACAACCTAAAAAACCCTTCCCTTACCGATAAGGTTGACCAGCCTAAATACTTCACCTTGAAAGCAGCCCACACCAAGCAAGGTCCTAATATTAAATTCTAACTTGAATATTTTACATTTATCTGTTAATATGTTCGATATATTTTCTTTGTTACAGTGCAACAACAGATGAGTTATATTTTTCTCATTATTCCTAATGAGGCTTGCGGAATTATATAACAACTGGAAATCCGATAAAAAAAGGTGTATAATATTATATTGCGCAGTACATCATTTGAAAAATCGTCTAACGACATCTTGTGTCTGAGAGGGCCGTTGATGTAACTCTTACCTACCTTCATTCAGGAAGAGTAACTGAGCTCGGCTTATCCAATTATGTATAAATAGGTAGTTTCTGTTTAACGACCCCGTGAGAAAATAAAATTGATTAGCCTCACCCTCTCCTTCATCCAGGCTTTTGACTGGCACTACCAGAAAATGACTGTGAATGAATTACCAATTGTTTGGCTACCATCAGTTTATGTAATCTAATGGCATCAAAGGCCGTTGATATCGAGCGGAATAATTCTTGTAAACATTCTACTGTCGTTAGAATAATTCAGCACAATTATTAGTATTAGGTCCAATGTCCTGTTTATCGCTTAGATCTTATGGCAAGGAAAGCCGTTGACGTCTCCTCTATCTATCATCGTCAAGGCTTTCCACTCGAAACTAAAGTCTCTCCTCTTCAAAAGTCCTACCCCGACTCAACTGATCATCTACCTTCCAACTCTCGACCTAAACGACACCCACCTTAGCAGCTACTCTGACCCCTCTGATCCTCTGGAAACCGGACTCGGACCTCCTTCGGACTACTCTCTCGGATAACCCTTCTGACTAGACGCAGCGCTCGTGAATAAGTTGGTGCCTGCGCTTGGCTTTCGAGTGGCGCTTTAGAAGTTTGGAGATTACGATTACGATTACGATTACGTCGACAAGCATTAACTTGAACAGTTCCTAACTTTCAGAATGGTATTACTGTAATACAGCCGTAATATTAACATAATTATGCTTGGATGGATCCACAGTTTAACGGCAGCATATGACAACATAGGCCGTTGTCGCCGACAAAGATTATTTTTTGGCATGCGCTTGAACGCGATTTTATAATATTTTATAGTTGAAAAAGTATTTGATTGAAGGTGAGCAAATTTAAATTCGTACCTCATCTAGTAGTTTGTGCTGCTTAATGATATCTTGCAGAGACCGTTGACGTCGTTTATAAATCCGATTTTTTACAGTTTCATCCAGGCACCTATTATGAACAGAACCGGAAACTTCTTTATACAACCACACATTTCACATCAGTGGCACTTTGAAAATATAAATAACGTCGGGAAAGATGTTTTAAAGGTGTGTTGTAAGCACATTTCCATTATGTGTAACTGTTACATTTGTTCTTCTGTTCGAAAAATTTACATTACATTTTCATCTTCAGACTGCAGTTTTAGATAGTTATACACATTCAGTGGGTAAAAAACAGTCTCTGATAAAAAATAATGCTCATTTATATACTCATGTTGCTATAGAAAAATTAGGGAACATATTATTTATAGGCCTACGCAGAACCGAAAACTCCTTTATACAACGTCATATTCAATATTAGAAAAGAAATTTAAAGTGGGGCGATATATGAGCATAAGTGTGAAACGTATATACAATTATTTTTCTTCTAATTATAGATTCCGGAATTTCACCGTAAAACGGCAACGGTTCTCCATACGCAAAGATGCCATGGCGAATAAGGACTTGAGTGAGTTAACAGCGTAGGCAGCTGGACAAATATATAAAGTTCAGGAAAGTGTTGTAAAGGTGTGTTGTGAGAGCCTTCCATTATGTGTAACAGTAACATTTGTACATCTGTTCGAACAATTTACATAATATCTTCATCTTCAAGCTACAGATTTAAATCGTTTTATATATTCAGTTGGTCATAAACAGTCTCGTAAAAATAACGTTCATAAACAGCACCTTTAGTTTCCATTCGAGCAGACAGTCACCACGATAGTTGAACATGCCAAGTGATTGGCACAATAGTACTTGTAAAATACATTTCTATTTTTAGAATAGAAAATACTTTTTTATTTGGTATTTTTTATAATTTTGAAAAGTATTTTGTATGTTGTAAAAGTATTTAGGTTCTTTGAAGTGAACTCGACCGATATAGTCGCAGGTGTAGGTTCGATTTACAGACAAGCAGCAGACGAATATCTGTCCCATGTGCACCCGTCGACTCCAGGAATAGCCAGACGTCTTGTCATCCACCATCACCGAGGGACTTCTGGGCGGTGGCCTTAACGTGTGCCGCGGATGCTACCGTCTTTCGGGTCTCCAAAACTACCGTACCTGCTTGAACCTGATGCCATCTGTGGACTATGGATGGGAATTCATTGTCTGGTACCACGTCTTTGCGTTGTTAAAGGGGGCTTGTAAACAAAAACAAACACAGGCCAAGAGTAGTAGTAGTAGTTTCAGTTTAACGACACTATGTGATTACAAAGATCATTAGCGTCGCCTTCTCCTTCATCCAGGCTTGGGATTGGCACTGACAGAGTACGATCAGTGGCCGAGTTAGAGTTCTGCGATTGCACCAAAATATATAGTAGAATTAAAGCGTTAAACGTAGCTTTGAATTTCATTTTGCAATATCAAGTGTTTCATTTTGTAATATCAATTGCTTTATTTTCTATTATCAGGTGCCTCGCATAATGCGAGTCGCATTGTAATATAAAGTGTTTCATATTGTACTATCAATTGTTTTTTTTGTAATAATAAGTGTTTCGTATTGTAATATAAAGTGTTTCGTATTGTAATATCAATTGTTTTGTATTGTAATATAAAGTGTTGCGTATTGTAATATGAAGTGCTTTGACTGTCATGGCCATTGATGTCGACTATACACTACCTCAATTAATTTATGTCAGGCAAACCGACAAAACTCAATATCAAATAAATTGAACGCGATTGTATAAACTGAAGAACTATCTAGTTAAAGGTGTCCAAATTCGACGCGTTGTTTCATATCGTAGTTACTATAGCCTAGTGACATCTTTTGGCTGCTAGGGCCGTTCACGTGGCAGTTTTGTCACCATCTATCCAATTTCGGAAATTATGAATTTTTATTATGTAACTTAAATAATAGGTATCTAATTAAATTTGTCCAAATACAACGTTTAATTTCATGTAGTAGATTATTGTCTATCGACATCTTATTGTTGCTAGGGACGTTGACGTAACCCGTACTATTTGAGCAATTCCATTTCAATTGGATTGGATCCACAGTTTAACGGCAGCTTATGACAACATAGGCCGTTGCCGCCGACAAAGATTACTTTTTTGGCATTTTACAGCTCAATATTCTAATTCCATTTCAATTTGGATTGGATCCACAGTTTAACGGCAGCTTATGACAACATAGGTCGATGCCGCCGACAAAGATTAGTTTTTGGCATATTACAGCTCTTATCTTATTGTACATTGTTTAATGTATAACTTGATGACGTCTCTTATTAAAGGTGTTCACATTCGCATAATTTCTCTATTAGTTTCCTAGCGACATCTTTTGGCTGATATTGCCGATGAAGTAAGCTGCTTTTTTACCATGAAAACTGTCGATTTTTAAGGTATACCTAAAATACGCCTATATAATTTAAACTTTGTGTTATTATTTTCATCTAGTAGTTTCTATTATCTTGCAGTTGTCAGAGCCGTTGACGTGTGCCGTTCTTTACCATCATTTCAACGTTTGAATGTTGGTTAGGGCTGTAGATTGATTGGTTAGTTGCTGTTTAACGACACTGTTTCATAACATTGACAATGTTAGCGTCGCCCTCCTAATTCATTAAGGCTTGGGACTGGCACTGTCAGTGCGAACAGTTTAACGACACTGTACACGTATCATAACAACGATATTTAGCGTCACCCTCCTTCTTTCTCCAGGCTTGGGACCGGCAGAGCTTCTTTAGGCAGCAACTATCCAGATTTAGACGAGAGAAGAAATGAAAATACAAATTAAATCTATGACTTCAACAGTAATAGGATACATCAGATGTCGTTAAACTGCATCTGCAGTAATTAAATTTGTAGGTGATCATTTATATAGCGCCTCTTCAACAAAACTCATTAAAGTTAATCCAGGCCTTATTAGGCTTACACAGGACTCGAGTGAATAGAATGTCCTCCAACAGCTGTTCCGAAATAGATGATTGACTTCAACGGTAGAGGCAGTCCAATAAAGTCGATGAAGAACCTCCTGCTATACACCTATCTAATGGTTTAACATTAGGGTATAAATAATATCGTTAACGTTGTGCTACTCAGTCAATCTTTCAGCCCGATAGGCTCTATCGTTTGTGTAATTATCAACGGTTATAATTATAGGAGCCGCAAGATGTCGTTAAACACTGAAAATTAACCCATCAACATATTTGAAAGAGAGAAGAAAATATTACTTAAATTTAAAAACATGAACAGCAATAGCAGACATAAGACTCTTTAAACTCTGCATCAGCAGCAATTAAATTGAAGTGCATGCTTACTTATATAGTGACTCTGTGAAAACTCGTCAAAGGTGATCCTAACTTGTGACTACATGTGAACAAGAACTCGAACAGACAGAATGGTCTTCAATCACTTGCGAAATAGAGGCATAGAAAGAAAGAGAACGAAGAACCTATAGTCAACCTATACCACTGCAAAGCTTCCATGATGCACTGTGACAGCACTTTACGGGGGATCAACCAGATTACAGAAAGAAGAGATCTGCGACCAGGTTATGAACCCCGACATAAACAAAACAAATTCTAGTTTGTAATGTTATGTGATGTTAATCTTCGAAAAATGTCTCTGCCGCCACAAAAGCCACGCCAGCAGTTTATTCACCGGCGCAAGTAGGGGACTATAATATTATAGATTTTATTAGTAACACATGTTTTAATAAATGAATTTAGGAATGTATAATTAGTCAGGTTAAACGACCCCGTGTCGAAATAAAGGTGTCCAGCGTCACCCTCTCCTTCATCCAGGCTTCAGACTGGCACCACCCTAAAATGACTGTGGAGTAGTCACCACAAATGCCGTGACGTCGATAGGAAAAATACTTTTGTTTTTATTGTTGTCCCGCTCAATCTGTTATAATCGTCATTAATGACGAAAAGCGATTGAGAAAAATATACCGCAAATTGGTAGCGTTTCAAAGGTGTCTAAATCATACGTTTTCATTTAATTATAAGTATGGTGTTAAAATACGTGTGACCGTGTGGCTAACGACATCTTTTTGGTAACGGTGGAGACCGGTCACGAACAATTATTAAACCGGTGGTGACAGTCACCATCACTTGTTAACCCTGTGCTTTAATGTCAAAATAACAAGCTGTCTAAAATCTACTAACTGATAGGTAAGTTCTTATTTCAGTTTAGTAATACTCGAAGTAATAACTGCATAATGATGATACGTAACAGCAAAGATGATTGGCGTCGCCCTCTCCTTTGTCCCTGGCTTGGGACTAGCGCTTCCGGAGTTGGTAGTGGCG
>JACEVL010002298.1:0-20745 GCA_020284085.1 Aporrectodea caliginosa
AACTAAACATCGGATGTCGGTGTTGAAATAAGATGCAAGCGGTGGCAACACATTTACATTTCTGCAGCATTTTACTCCATTCAGCAACATTTTCAAACTTTCATTAAAACGTGCTTATTTACATCAGTTAACTACAGTAACTCATCCCTGCATCGAAACTGCGCCATATTAAGTGTCTTGCTACATACAAACGTAGGTCTACTTACTTACTTACTTACTTACATATAGCTGTTGTTTTAAGCTAGTACTGTTAGATTATAGATTGCTAATTTTTCAATTCAGCGAAAACGCGGGCATTAGGCATTAGGATTCAAATAAGTGTACCTGTTGACTAGTGTGGTCCAAAAATATAAAGTTTAGAAATTCAATTCTCCACAAGGCTGCCCTAGTTCCATATCCTATTAGTGATTTATTCGCCAAGTTTGAACAAAATTAAACAATGTTTACTGGTACCAACTTTCTGTAACTTTTTAATTAAACATCGAAAAATTAACAAAATTCGCCTTTTGTCAGTACATCGATTACAATATTATTATCAGCTTTAAGCAGATATTGTCATTAAAAATGAAAATCTGTCTATTAAGGCTATTAGACTAATGTAAAATCAATGACAGTCTTATTAAAAGTGAATTATAAAATGAAAAATTGTAGATGTTCTTTATTGTTCAGTCCGACAGCCAAAGAGCCGGTTCCTTTTACAAATATGCTGTGGCTTCTTCCTGGCCATTTGTTGCAAGCAGGTTGGAAGTAAATGGAATGATGGAAGTCTTTTGGGTGCTCTTAACACACTTTTCCTTTCTGGCCGCTTGCTGGGCATTTCTTAAGTTTTTCTGTGTCTCCTTAGTCGTCAAACATCTGTATATGCCAGACGTGTCTTCTTTTTGCATCAGGAGAAATGTTTTGTCTTCCTAATTTTTCATGGCATGAAGAGCATCTCTTGTGGAGATAGCGTACAGTTCATCCAGATTAGTCTCAAGTCAAAAGGTGCTTTTTAAGCTCACAATACTCGTCCTACATTTTGCAGAGCTTTCTTACTGGGCTTTCTTACAGTCTGCTTACTGGGCTGGAATCCAAGCCTTTGCATAGAGCCCCAGATAGCTAGGGTAGCATCCATTGTCACTTTAACACTTTGCGCAATTGTTAGTCCTTCTTCTAGGTGGTGAAACATAAAGTGTTTGAAAATAGTTCTATTGATTGGAAATCCATATCCAAGGATATCCATTTCAGGCTTCTCTACTAGCCATATTTGTGATGAACTGCATGCTGGTCATTGCTTATGCCATGACAATCAAACAAATATAAATAAAAAATAAAAAATTCTAGAATCTAAATATTATATAAAACTAAAATGACTATTAACTAGAATAATTGAAATAAGTATTGCATTATTTAGAACCGTCACACAATCAGTCATACCATTAATGTCAAAGTTTGTCAATATTTATTGCAAAAGCACATTGGGACATGAAAAAATATTTAGTATTGATCTTAGTTCATACACTGCTTACTCCAGATCAATATCATAGTATGTTACTAATAAATAAATGATGTTTACCTCAGGTGACTGAAAACACAGCTACACCTTCACAAACTTTACACATTTATTTGTATTAGAATTTTAATACTTGGAATTTACAAATAGTTGTTTCATTTATAATTTTTGCTTTTAACTACAATGTGGTAGCTTCTAGCAAGGTTTGTTATTTTAATTACAGTTGTTTAAATTTAATATTAAATCGTGTATTTAAATCTAAGTTGAAAAATAGTAATTGTTTAAACTAATTGCAAATACTATAAATATTTTGTCAGAGTGTAGCCTTGTCTATTTGAATATTATTATCATTGTGATTGCCAACATAGTCACCATCTGGTGACTGAATATTTTATTGCTAATTAATCATGAATATACAAAACATTAAACATCAAAATTATATTCAGGAAACAGTCCACATTCACTGCAAGTCTACCCAATAGGTAAATAATTATTGTGCACTGTGCAGATATAAAGTGAGAATCCTTTATAATTCAAAACTTGAACATTGATATTTGAGGTGCTATTTGGTTGGTACCACTAAACATGATCCAATTCAGTTCAAATTTTGCATGTGGATACCTACAACCATATGGAATAAGGGCAGCTTTGTGGAGCCGCATTATTTTAATAAAAAATTTTTTACATGTAATCTTGGACCACGCTACTGTTGACCTTTACTATATCATTTTTACTATAGAGACGGGAAGGTCGGATTGCTGACACAATCCAGGAAGCAGTTGATTTCACAGTGGCGGAGTAGCTTGACTATGGATCAAGTGTAAACTTATAAGGACGAGATGAAAGGAGAGTCTGAGTACTAAAAATAAAACTACCGTGGGGCGAGCGGATTGGTTCTATTATAACTAATTGACGAACGAGGGCTGATTGATTTGTTTGCGGCGAGATATAGATAACCAGTAATCTTTTCTCAGAGGTAGGCTATATGCAAACATAAAATTGCCCGGACATCATCAACTGGTTTCAACGAAGAAGAGAAAGTTGCCTTTCGGAGCCTATTCATTCAATCACGTGCACCGTCGTCAGCGACTTCTGATCCAAGGACAGATGCTCGCCTATGCTAAGACATTGGAATTGTAATCATAAGTTTAATTATTTACATTTCCCAAGATGATGCTAAAATATTTGAGCACTGTTTATTCTCTATGTCCATATAAAAGGTTTGGTACTGTACCTCAGTCTGAAAGTTGGAAAACGGGCGCATCCCTCGCACCGAGTATAAATAATCGATATGCATCTTTCACGACTGCCTTGACGACGCAGCTATATGCATTTATCTGATAGGAAATCCTTCCAATAAATTGCCCCTTTGACTTAATTTGCGATTTCAAAGCAATGTAAAAACACATCTACACAGACTGAGAGAGAGACACACACACCGAGACAGAGAGAGAGAGAGAGAGAGAGAGAGAGAGAGAGAGAGAGAGAGAGAGAGAGAGAGAGAGAGAGAGAGATCAGATTTGATAAATTCCATCATTGATAAAAATAGATTTCCATTTGTATTGCATAGTGGTTGATCTCTTTCATTAGTTTTGAAGGTTATGTATACGTAAAGCAGAAAATAAAACAAGCGTTACAACAAGTTCACTGCAGCCAATTTCTGGCTGGTCACGCATCACAACCTCCAAGGAAGTAGTAGGCCTATGCTGACTCCAACGCACGGATTCTAGCCGTCATTAGGAACTACAATGAGCGCAATGTTTTTGACTACATGGAAAAGCTCATAACCTTTCTTTTTGAGTTCAATAAACTAATTAATAATAAACAACATTTTCTTTTACACGTTTAATTTCATACTCTGACGTTGCATGGTTCTCTAAAATAATGTCATAATAAATTAATATATAGGCCTAAACTGTATAATTAATATACAATATTTATATATTTAAATACTTAATATATCAGCATGGGGTTATTGTCCGGGGGGTTATTGTCCGGGGGGTTAATGTCCGGGGGTTCTTGTCCAGGGGTTATTGTCCGTGGGGTAATTGTCCTAGAACCCCCTATTGTTGGTCCCAATAGCTGGAACCAGTTGCATCAGTTCCTCAGGACAGACTTTTTCTCTATTTCTTTCGACCAGTTCCGCCAACGCCTGAAAACCTCTCTCTTTACCAGTGAAGACACTGGCCCGGGTTGGGATCGCCTCTGCTTTTTGTGACGCTATTTAAATGCTCGATTAAGACTTACGATTTACGATTATTTACCCTCAGTCCCCGGTATACCAAACAGCGAAAGGGGTTTCCTCAGGGAAAGCCTCCAGCGAGGCTTTTATCTCCAATCGTTTCCAATCGTCAACGATCTCCTTGTTTTTCCAGGCGGTAAAACAATCCCACTGCACTTGTAACCAATCCTACGGAAAGAAGGTTTGGTAACAATCCTCTTGTTCCTCTGCTGACTTAAGAGGTAGGCATACGTAAAGAGTGACTGTGTCAACGTGTTCCCTTCAAGTTCTTTGAAATGCTATCGGTGATTAACCTAGAAATTATATAGCGCCAGTGTATTAGTATTATCATCATATCTAATAAAAAATTTATTATAACGACTTCGGCAAGCTTATAGAATCGGAGGCTGTATTATAGTGCGTAAGTTAACCGGCGTCGTGAGTGCCGATTAGGGTCTGGTTGGGTCGTGAAGGTCGGTTAGGGTCAGGGTTAGTGTCGTCATTATAAAACCTAGTACCGTCAGTGATATTATTATCAAATCTAAAAAAGTTATTATAACGACTTCAATAGAGCAGATAATTTATAATAGATGGGTTTGAAATGTGGAACATGGTGGCTCATTGGGTAACAGCTCGCCTTAGACACCATAAAAACGGCGACAACCGTCATTATGTAATAATTATTATGGGACACGATAAAATATTAGAGCTGTTAAATGCCAGAAATAATTTACAATTCTGTTTGCATCTGATCATCCCACTAATCCTGTCGCTGTCCGCCTCTGCCTCTGCCTCTGTCTGTCTCTCTCTTCTCTCTTGCTCTCGCTTTATGTCCCCCTCTCACTCACAGTCTCTCTCTCCCACTCTCTATATTATGTCTCCAACCCTTCCTCCTTCCTCACCCATACTCTCTCCTTCACCAATCCATCTCTCCTACTCCATACCATCTTCCCTCTGTCTCACTCACCGACCGATGGCTCCACGAAGCGAGCGCCATGTGGGCAACGAACGAGGTCCCGTCGCCACCGCCAGCCAATCATCGACGCTGCTGCCTGGTCCTTATAATTATACGACAATCATCCATCAGACGAACACATGGCGATCGTTATCTGAACGTCTGTCTGTCTGTTTGTCTCTCTCTCTCTGTCTCTCTGTCTGTCTCTGTATATGTCTCTCTGTCTCTCTCTCTGTCTCTGTCTGTCTGTCTGTCTGCCCTGCCCTGTCTCTCTGTCTCTTTGACTCTCTATCTCTGTCTATGTCTCTGTTCTGTCTCTGTCTCTGCCCTGTCTCTGTCTCTGTCTTCGTTCTGTCTGTCTGTCTGTCTGTCTCTCTGTGTGTCTGTCTGTCTGTCTGTCTGTCTGTCTGTCTCTCTCTCTCTCTCTCTCTCTCTCTCTGTCTCTCTCTCTCTCTCTCTCTCTCTCTCTCTCTCTCATCTCTGTCACTCGAATTGCCATCTCTGCAAATAATTTATTATTTCCTTAATTACACTTATAGGTCCTTTTCAGATCTTCCCAATTAAACAAGCACAGAACACCCAAGCATCACGATATCACTCCCATGCTTAAATCACTCTGCTAGCTGAAAATCCTATAGCGAATCCACGTCAAAGATCTGTCACGAACCTATAAAGCTCTAAGTTACTACAAGCCACACGTTCTATGGGAAAGCTGCGGGAGAGCTAGTAGTGGGAATCTCTCTAATATTAAAAGATGTGCCAAGGACAATTCTAAAAGAAATGAAATTGTCGTTTTTAGATTGTCCATTGAAATTTGTCAGTAAGTTAACGACTGCATCTTAACTTTGCAATTTCTTATCTTTATACAACGACGTTGGAAGAGTGGTCGATTGTTTAGATCGGTCGCCTTGTAACTCAGAGTGTATGGGTTCGGTCGTTCTCCCCTGGGACGGTTACTGTTTAGGAACTTTTAGTCCTTCACTCACTGTTGCTCAGCGCCATCGATTGATTCTTCATCAATAGATAGTGGCGCTTAATAAATTCATAATAGTTATGATTATGATCATGATGACGATGATGATGATAATGGTAATTATTATTACTACTACAAGTAGTACTGTTATTGTTATTAATACTTACTTTTATTATTATTATGAACTTGATGTTTGCCTGTCCTAAGACGATTGAAAAGAATATCATAAATCAACCGTGGGCCGTGGATAATGCGGCTTAGAAAACAACACGACAAAAGACTATCGCGCACCCGAACTATCATTACACGTAAATCTGCATCTTCGCTACAGTTAGCTATGTACTTCTTGTATAATTCTAGTATATTCTTATAACACGAACGGCGATGTTTTAGCAGCGCCACATACCGAAATTAAATGAGTGTGGTTCATAGCGTAAGAACATAGCAGTGTCACCTACCATCGTAACATGAAAAGTTCTTTTCATGAATGACTCCACTTCGTTTATATTTCTTTATTAATTTGCAATATTGTAATTAAATCTTACGACGCCTGTCGTTGCCTTTCGATAGTTTCAAGTTCTCAACGAGGAATGGATGGATCCAGAGTTTAACGGCAGCTTATGACAACATAGACCGTTTCCGCCGACAAAGATTATTTATGAGAAATTACAACTCATTATGTCAACGATGAACTAATGCAGGTAACGAATAAATAGAGCCTCCAGCATGCTCCATAGCGGTGTCTAAATTTCGAAATAAATTGTCGCTTTTGTGATTGTGGTTTCAAATGCGTCCTTTTGTTTAACGACTTTATCTTATATTTGCAATTGTTATCTTAATACAACGATGTGGGCATAGCGGTCGATTAGTTAGATCGGCCGCCTTTTAAGGCAAAGGTTTGATCCGCCTCCTCTTTATTTATTAGTTTATCTTAAAATTTTCTAATACTTTTAATTATCCATTATCACTCATGTTAGCATTTCTGCGTTGTTGTCAGATTGTTTTTATCAATAAAACGAATATAGGCCTATATATAGGGGAGACCGGGGCAAGAGAGGCACTTTTTTAGAAAACGTGTTATATTTCCGAAAATATTTATCACAATGCCACAATTTTCTATAGGCTTGTAGGCAACTCATAAGGCTAAAAGAAAAACGTTGAAAATTGAATGTATATAGTAACATATTTTGCAAAACGTGCAAAACACAAACTGATAATTTTGACACTCTTGCCCCAACACTTAGGGCAAAAGTGGCATATACTGGGGCAAGTTTGACATGGAGGCATGACCAATGGTAGCTAGGCTATCTTAACTATTTATTTGACAGTTAACCTTACAACTGTAACTAAAAGTTAATTAAAACTGTCAGTCGTATTTGTAATCTTAGGAATAAGTATGAGAAAATGGTGGTTAACGATAGTAATCACATTTAAATTGTTTGTCGCCGGGCTCAATAGGGGCGCAGCTTTCATGGCACCAGTATTTGCATGCGAAGCATTGAACCCAAGTTTCTTCCGGTGGGTCGCTGTAAAGCTCTCTGCAATAAATACAGTAGAAACTGGTGACACGCTCCGCTCTGGATTTCTTAATGGTAGGCCCACTTTTCTGTTGCTGGTTCTGTTTCTGCTTCTTCTGCTGCTGGTTCTGCTTCTGTTTCTGCTTCTGTTTCTTCTGCTGCTGGTTCTGCGTCTGTTTCTTCTGCTGCTGGTTCTGCGTCTGTTTCTTCTGCTGCTGGTTCTGCGTCTGTTTCTTCTGCTGCTGGTTCTGCGTCTGTTTCTTCTGCTGCTGGTTCTGCTTTTGCTGCTGCTGCAGCTGGTTCTGCTTCTGTTGGCTCCTCTGCTTTTTGTTCTTATGTTTCTGGCTCGTTTGCTTATATGCAGTCCCGAGCAAATGTGAAGGACAGTCAGCAGTCTTTGAACGTGCCTTTTTAAAATTTTTTAATAACTTTGTTATTATCATTCTCTTGTAGATTAAATTTCTTTATGAGCGGCTTCTTAACATATTGTTTCTTTTCCTCTAGCATTTTTTTGTAAGGCGTACTCGTTAGGACGCATGAGCTTTCCGCTTTGCGTTTGCCGGGTTTGCCCTCTGCTTCTCGTTCTGTGTGCGGATAAGGACTGATGTCGAGCACTGAAACATTGGCTATTGGTGATGGTGCTTTTGTCGTATTTGTGCAATTCAGCATCGTTGCCAGACTTGTGTCGAGATCCGGGTGGATCGTTTCATCATCGACAGGTTCTGCAATGAAGTTATATAATTTATTTTAAATTATTTGTTTCTGGTTTCAATATACGTGTATCTAGTAGGTCAAATAAGCATTGTTAGCATAAAAAAATTGAAGGCACTGTGGCAAGTATAATTTACACTAGTTAATTGTATAGTTAAAATTAATTATTTATTTATTTATGTATCTCAGAGATCAGTCAATTACTTATAGATAGGCCTACCTAGTGGTTGATTCTGTTCTGGAATACTGACAGGCTCGGATGAGCATCCAAGTTCCATATCGATTGCGGGCTGGCTTGGCTCAGCTTCATGTTGGTCGAAATTTGATGAACAGGTGAGTTCTACTTCGAATAGTGGTTGGTTCTGTTCTGGAATACTGTCAGGCTCGGATGAGCATTCAAGTTCCATATCGATTGCGGGCTGGCTTGGCTCAGCTTCATGTTTGTCGGAATTTGATGAACAGGTGAGTTCTACTTCGAATAGTGGTTGGTTCTGTTCTGGAATACTGACAGGCTCGGATGAGCATCCAAGTTCCATATCGATTGCAGGCTGGCTTGGCTCAGCTTCATGTTGGTCGGAATTTGATGAACAGGTGAGTTCTACTTCGAATAGTGGTTGGTTCTGTTCTGGAATACTGACAGGCTCGGATGAGCATCCAAGTTCCATATCGATTGCAGGCTGGCTTGGCTCAGCTTCATGTTGGTCGGAATTTGATGAACAGGTGAGTTCTACTTCGAATAGTGGTTGGTTCTGTTCTGGAATACTGACAGGCTCGGATGAGCATCCAAGTTCCATATCGATTGCAGGCTGGCTTGGCTCAGCTTCATGTTTGTCGGAATTTGATGAACAGGTGAGTTCTAGGCCTACTTCGAATAGTGGTTGGTTCTGTTCTGGAATACTGACAGGCTCGGATGAGCATCCAAGTTCCGTATCGATTGCGGGCTGGTTTAGCTTACGCGTTTCAACCTGTTGTGACTGGTTGCCCAATAGAAATCCTGTTGGTGATATTGGCAGATTTCGTTTATGCCATGATGGAGCACGTGGTAATGCTGGTCTAAGATGCACGGAGGTTGGCGGTCGATAACCCGGAGACTTCTTGCTTTTCGTATTAGCCTTCTGCTTGTGGCTATGATTTCCCATCAATATTTCAGCATTTGCAACCTCAGGTCGAATTTTGTGTTTATGGCGTAGGCCCAATCCTAATGCTGTTGCGGTCACATTTGAGGCTTGAAGAGTAGCATTTGCTGAGCTTAGCTTGTTTAGACCAGTTTTATTTGTGGTAGTCAATGTGGTGGACTTCTGCATGGAAATGGTTAGAGCTGCTGGATGTGGCATTGTGGTATCTCGTGATGCGGATGCTTCTGGATGTTCTGCAACTTCAATCTGTAAGCTTCCGTCTATAATGTTACTGGTTTTATGGACTTCCGAAGACATGCTACGCTCAGTCATTGCTGAAGGAAGAAAGTCTTCGTCCGTAAACACGTCTGGATTGTAAGGGAAAATTCCTGTCTTTCGGAATCCACTTTTTGCTTTCTCAAGTGAAGCCGTACTTTCATATGCATTTGCAAACAATTCAACTATTTCATACACAGTGACGCGCCTGCCTGGATTTGCAACCATCCATTTGTCCAATTCACGGTTGTATCTCTTTTTCAGAGGACCATAAAATGCAATATCAAGCGGCTGAAGTCTGTGGCTGGTGTGAGGTGGAATAGTGACCATAGTTATGTTGTTTTCCTTAGCCAGAGTAACAGCTTCCAGGGACTTATGACTCACGTGCCCATCCAAAATAATAAGACATCTGTTTGTCTCACTAGGTTTCACGTGATGGATGAAATGCTGGAGGTATTTCACAAAAATTCCGGTGTCCATCCATCCACTAGGAGATGGAACTCCAACTGACCCCTGAGGTGCTCCTCGCATCAACCTGTCGTTCATATTTTTTCGCCGAAAGAGGATCATTGGTGGGACATAAATACCTGATGGACTCATCGCACATACAAACGTATTTGTCATTCCTTTTTCTTGACTTACAACTTTGCCAACCTGCTTGCAACCAGTCTCAGCAATAACTTTTCCTGGCTTTTGTACAGTTGTAATACCGCTTTCGTCTGTGTTAAATATTTGGTGCGGTTCAAGCCCTATCAGTTCCTCATTTAGGAGTGAGAAAAACTTCCCAACCTGCACTCGGTTAAAGCCGACTGCACGCGCTATGCTTGTTGCCTCAGGGGTCCTTAGGCTCAGTTCTTTGCGCCGTTTTATAAAATCAGAAGCCCAATCTTTCCCAGCCAGTTTCTCCTTTCTACTGAAAGGATGCTCAAGCACATTACGCTCAGCAAACTGGAACGCCAGAGACCTCAAATCAAGAAACGACAATCCATAAAAACGACGTTGCATTTCAATAGCATGGTGACATAACTCGTCTTCTTGAGTATCACTGAACACGCGCTTGAACCTACCCAAGTTTACAGGTGTATGCTCACAGTTCTTCATTCGTTTTGCAAGTGAGCTCCATGGTATTCCATATTGCAGAAATGCCTTACGCTTAGACAGCTCACCACGAGTTACTTTGTCCATGACAATTCGCATAGTTTCTTCTCCATAACTTGCTCGATCTGTCTTACGGACGTAGGTCCTGACCATTGTGACGTCAATCCCTGAATAAAGTTTGAAATATTCTAAATTGTTTAAGTTTAAAAAGCAACTAAAGAAAAATAAGAAAATTATAATGGCAAATGTCAAAAGTGCAACTCTTGCCCCATGTTCAGGGGCAAAAGTGGCATGTCGTGGGGCAAAAACGGCAGATAGTGTGCCACTTATGCCCCATAGCTATGCCTCGCCTTAGCGATTCTTTTCGTTATGGAAGGATTAAGATGCGACGTGCGATAATGTTTCATTAAAAAGAAGAATATCAAATCTTATAAATAACACAATATAGACTGTGCCTTACCTTTTATTAGAAAGTAGTGGCTGATCAAAGATCGCCTTTAAAAAACTCAAATTGTACGAAAATCTTAAAAATTGAAAAAAGAAATGTTGCGACAACTTTTCTCCAGAATATAGTTTTCCATTGTGTATCGCGTCAAACCCGCGTATTAAAACGCAAGGTAAAGATTCTACAGTGGTGGCCGTTTTCTGTCCAGTATGGACTGCCACTCTTACCCACCATGCCACTCCTGCCCTGGTCTCTCCTATCTTAGTCGGTTACTGTGTAGGCCCTGTAGGGACCTTGAGCAAATCCCTCACTCACAATTGCTCAGCGCTATCGATTGATGCTTTGTCATTAGATAGGGGCGCTTGATAAATGCATAGTAGGCCTACTAATAATGCTTTGTCATTAGTTAGGGGCGCATGATAAATGCATAGTAGGCCTACTAATAACGTGCGTGGATGTGAGCGTGTAAGTTTCTCTATATGTCCGTGTTGTTATGAGCGTATCTCTGCCTGGATGTCCGTCTCTCTCTATCGTTCTATACGTCTTGACTAATTTATCGTTGCGTCCGTGATTCGTCATTCGCCATTCTTCGTAGCTTTCCTTCCGCATCAATCTTTCGGATGTTTATCACCAACCTCTGCAACCGATCCATCGTACAACAATCGATGATGATGCTCTCATTACAGCATCATGCTTCGATGATGAAATCGCATCAGGCAACAGTAGTTTTTATAATTGTAATCGAACATTTATATTGCGGCGCTCAATGATCAAAACAAATATAGCCTACGATGAAAATACAATAGTGATAATGAATTAAATTGTACGAAGTCAACAACGAAACGCGTGTGTTAAATACATGGCGAAGTCTACAACCTTTTGAAGGTCTTTCATGTCAACGGTTATTTCAAAGTTACCAGGCGTACATCAACACCTCACATAGTTGAGCAGGATTTAATGCTGGATGGATTCACAGTTTAACGGCAGCTTATGACAACATAGGGCGTTCGTCGCTCGAGAAGTAGACTGTTCTATGTGCACTTTTGGTGAAACGGAGAAAATCGAAAAAGAAAGTTTAGTCACTTAGAATTTAGCACTGAAAACTCTTAGATGGGACAAAATAGAGAAAGAATGTTTAGAAAACATTTATGTGGACATCGGCACCTTTAAACAATCACGACGATTGAAGCCTCTTGCATAAGAAAACATAATTTGAAGGCAACTTTCGGAATTTGTTCAAATAGAACAAAATATTACTAAAATAGCTCTATACAATTAAATGTTATGATGTTCGTCATTACATGGAACATTATAATTATTAGCGAAATGAATTATGACTGTCGCTGTAATTAGTTATAAAAGTACATTATATAAGGGGCCGTCCATAAAGTACGTCACGCTCCAGGGGGTTAAGAAAGTGTGACAGTTTGTGACAGGGGGAGGGGGTCAGGCCATGCGTGACGTCACACATTTATTTTTTTTAAATTTTATTTATAATTTATTTTATACAAAAGTGTGAAATTTATGGATAAAAATCTTGGAAAAGTCTTGTTACTACCCCCCCCTCGAAAATTTTTGGTGTGGAAAAACTGTTGTTACTACCCCCTCGAAAATTCTTGGGAAAAACACCTGTTACTACCCCCTCGAAAATTCTTGATTCTTGGGAAAACTGCTGTCACTACCCCCCCTCGAAAAGTTTCCCGGTCGAAAGTGTGACGTACTTTAGGGGGGGGGTCCGAGGTTTGTGACAGTTTGTGACAGGGGGGAGGGGGGGTAAAATGGTCAAAAATAGCGTGACGTACTTTATGGACGGCCCCTAATAATTCTAGAGAAAAAGCTATCTTTGTAATATCATTTTTAACTGTGATACTTGCTATCATTGTATAGGCCCTGTATGTGTATTATTTTCGAATTAGTCTCTCCATTTTGTCTCTTTATGTAATATTTTATTTATTATCCTTCTGTAACGGAACACGATTACTATTATAATGTTCTATATGCATGTGCGAATCACAGTTTGCCGTTCAGACCACGTGACCGTAATAGAACAAGATAATCCTGGATCATGTGTATAATAATCAAGAAATAGCGTGTTCTGTAATATCCACGTGATTAAATCTCTGGAATATAATTGGTTGTGGTTCACATAGGCCTAGAATATTATAATGCCTATCAGTTGGTAAGAATATGCAAATAGAATAAAATACTTCTGTTGTTTTCCCAGCAAAGGCACCATTTCAACAAGCGCCATTTTGCACGAAGATAGAACAAATTACCCTGAATCGGACAGTGTGTCTAACTCAAAAGTAAACAAAACTGCAGATAGAACACTATAATTCTCAGGCGGCGCGTTGCCGCCGACAAAGATGTTTCGGCATATTACAGCTGATTTTAATGCTAAACGTGTTAATATTTTATATAGTTTCTGTTGGAAACGTTTTAATGGTGTCTTGCGTCAGTCGTTAATTTAATGTTACCACTGGTATTTATAAGTGAAAGCACTGAACGCGCCATGACTATTGGGGTACCAAGGGACCCCATTTGGTCATATTAAGGAGTGAAACATGTTGGTCGCATGAGGGTTAAGGAGCCGTGGTATTATTTGCTGACTGATCACTGTGACCGATTTGTTGGAGTGTTGGGACGTGGTGAGTACGTGTTGGAGCCTCGCCCGAGGCAGGTACTGCTTAGCGTCCTTGAACAGGTCTTTCGCTCGCAGTTGCTCGGCGCCAATGAAGTTCTATTGTTTGGTCGTTTGTGTACTACTGAACTGCGGAGGCAGGGAATTATTGTTCTACTTCTGTTTGACGACAATCAATAAATATTATTCTTATTCTACATCTTATTCACTTAAATATCACTGCTGCTAAACAACAGTTCTGCTTGTTCTTCCAGTCGCTGTATAACTTTCTGGATTAAATCGACCAATCAGTTCACGGACTGACAACTCAACATCCGACATTCACGGTTTAAGTATCAAAATCTTCTGGAATTTAAAACAATCGGTATTCGCTTTAAATCAGTTTATTACCATGAATAAAAGAAAAGAAAAAACTTGTTTGCGAAACTTTTAGATAAAATCCGCCACTGTTCGCTTTCTGAAGGTGCCAGTCCCAAGTCTGGATAAACGAGGAGGGCGACATTAATGGTCTTTGTTACCACACAGTGGTCGTTAAACAGTAAACAAGCAAGGAGAAGAAAATTATACGCGATTCATTTTGGCAGCTACTGCATTCAAGGCAGTACGAAAAATAGCGCCTTAATTAGACGCTTCCGATCACCATGGAAACCACTCTGCAGAAAATTCATAAATCAGTATTTTGACGAAATCAATTACCAAATCAGGAAAGCGATAAAGAAAACGACACAGACAACAACAGGGAGAGCAACAGAGAGAGCGACTACCACAACAACAGAGAGGACAACAAAAGGAGCAACATCAACGACAACCAAACAAGAGGAAGAACAAGACCGCCAACGACTCGAATTAGAACCAGGAAGACAACATCAACAACGACAACAACAACGAGATGAGCAACCGTTTCAGTCGAAGCAACAGAAAGAACAACGGCGATAACGTTAACTCCTACAGGAAGAACAGCATGGCAGAAACAGCCATACAATGAACAACAGAGACAACCGATGTTGTCTCAACCGCTGGACAGCGATCGGTACATGGAGCAACCTGAAGTCGAGCAACAACGACACCGACAACCATTGCAACAAAGACAACCAGCAGACAAGCAGCAAAACAGAAAACAACATGAAACAAGACAACCGAAGCGAGAGCTGGAACAGAACCTGAAGGAAACTAGAAGGTGTGAAGACCTTCTGGGCTGAACTCCCGCGATCCATATGCGGTTACGTCATCGTCGAGCCTAGCAACGAGACCACCTCTCTAAACGCTAGATTATAGGCTCATAGAATAAGGTCGACGTCAACGGCCATTTGCGGCTATTAACCCTAGGGCTACCAAGCTTTTTTTGTAACACGGACTACCAGGGGGGTGGTTACCACCCCCTGGATTTCGTGTTTGGTTTTACATATCATAACTTGTAATATAGCAATGGATTCAGCATTCATTTCTGCACAGAATGGTATATTTAGTTGTACATTCTGTGAATGCAACGCGAAATTACATCACTTTTAACAACGGAACCCATTAATTAGCAATATTGTATATTATTGCGTACATTTTGTACTTTTTGGATAAACAAATATAAGATTATGTGTGTTTTGAAACTAATCCATGTATAAAAGATACACAAAATCATCCCTACACATGTTTATATAGTATAAATGTACATCCATACATATATATCCATACATATATATCGGTTTACGTTGTAATGCTGTATTCAGCGATTTTCACACAGATTACGCGTATTATTATTTATTTTGATCACTTCCGGTATTCAAAAGACAAAGATGTAGGTATGCAAATGAAGCCCTTCATTCCCTCTAAAGAATGGTGTCTTTGTTTCTCTTCCAGGAAGACAAATGAATATGCTACAGACAAAAAACTAAGGGGGGGAGTCCTTCCATTCAGCCATTTTTCACGCATATTACGCGTATTATTATTTATTTTGAGCACTTCCGGTTATCACAGGTCAACTCAGTGACCACAGAAATGTAGCCCCACATTCCCTCTATAGAATGGTATAATTTGTGTCTCTTAATATTAAATGACCGATAAGATATAGTCGAAAATCTAGGGGGGGTGGTATCCACCCCCCCTGGTACCTCGGGTATATTGGCTATAACTTTTGAACGGTGTGAGATATCATCTCACATTTTACCTCAAAACGTGTGTAAATGAACCCCCTACAGCTACTTAAAAGGTCAAATTTTTATTCTATACGGAAAAAGTTTGAAATGAATAAAACCTAGGGGGGGGTGGCAACCACCCACCCCCTTGGTAGCCCGAGGGTTAAGTGGCGATAATATATAATTTATATATATTAGGAGATGCCAGTCAGAAGCCATGATAGTAGAGGATGGCGACGCTGATCATTTACGCAGTGATCATCGTCCTTAAACTACATGTAGGCTACTTGAAAGTCTCGGCCTCTCCTAAGCCTGGATGAAGGAAGAGGGCGACGCTGATTACCTCTCTTATAACGCAACATTTCCACTACCGATTAAAATATATTTAATTAAAGAAATAAGATAACGAGAGGTCTACATCATGGGGCTCACCCGTCTCGGCAGCTCTAAGGTACTGCTATACAACGGATGATAGTGTTCATCTTAAACACCTTTAACAAGCTGTCTTCCGACGCCATAAATAATTATAGCAAATGCATTTAACTCCGCCACTGTTCGCTTTCTGACAGTGCCAGTCCCAAGCCTGGATAAAGGAGGAGGGCGACGCTAATGGTCTTTGTTACCACACAGCTAGTCGTTAAAAAGAAAACACACACACATTTAATCGTTGCTTCGAAGCTTTCAGCAAGAAGGGTCGATGTTAACGGCCCTCGACGGTCACAAATGGCGATAAACAGGGAACGTCTACCATCGGGAGATTCCAATCCAACGCCTGTATAAACGAGGAGGGCGACGCTAATAATCTCTATTGCGATACAGCGTCGTTAAAACAGTAACTAAGCGACACTAATCGCCACAGCAACGAAGAACTAGCAAGTCAACAACAGCTTTTCGACGAACAGCAGCGATCAGAGCACGGGACAACCATCTCTCAAACAACAATGACAACCGTTTCTGTCTCAATCGCGACAGAGCGATCAGTAGGCCTACATAGAACAACCTCCAGTCGAGCAACAACGACAGCGGCAACGGTTGCATCAAAGACAACCAACAGACTCGCAGCAAAACCGAAAACAAGGCGAAACAGGACACTCGAAGCACGGGGTCGATTTGTCGAGGTTAGGCGTCCAACCGCTGATTAGCTAAGCACCGCCTCTGCCAGGACCCTGGTAGTACCAGCCATAGGCTTTAATAAATCAGGAGGTCTCGTTGCTCCAGAGAAATGGAAATACCTCAACTGAACAAATCAGCAGGTCTCGTTGCTAGATTTGGCGATAACTAAAATGTCGGCTGAAACTTCCACTGTTAGTGCCAGTGCAAAGCTTAGATAAAGGAGGAGGACGACACTGGTCGTTTACGTTGTCATTAGCTTACCTATACACGAAAGAAAATCTCGGCCAATTCCATATACTCGGATTGTGCCAGTCTGAAAGCTGGCTACATAATTATGATATATCTAATTAGAATATAAAATAATAAAATACAATAATACCCCCCTCGGATGGTTACTGTGTAGGGACTTAGAGCATGTCCTTCGCTAGCAGTTGTTCTGCGATGTCGATGTTCTGTCATATGATCGTGTGCCACTCTTAGAAATTTGCCAAATAATTCGCCAATAAGTTAAGGAAATCAAACTTTAGTTAAGTTTTTAATAGTTGATTTATTACTCAACTAGACGTTGTTTCCAGGCTTCGCACGAGGTATCTCTACCTTTAGCCTATATAATAGATCTAATCGTTCCCGCTTGATTTGCGTAGTTAACTTTGACTGCTTTGGCTGGTACTCACCAGTTACGAGCGTGTATTTGAATTTGCTCTAACCTATATCGTTTCCGCTGGATATGAAGATGTAGAATGTAAACCTTCGCTTTTTCTATAGCGACCGAATAATTATAACCTGGACCATGCTTATTTTTCAATGAATTGATCGAATGAGTTCCAACCCTTCACCACTGCTCGACAGTTTGAATGGAAGCCACGCCATTTAGGATCTCCGTGCAAGGACCGTGATAGCCCAAGATTTACATTTCTGAAATAAGCCGGCATCGGGAATCGATGTGAAAATTAATGTGTTTAAATTGGGGCTCAAAGTTTATAAAACACTGAACTCTAGTCACTAGTTGTCGTTAGTATCTCGATAATAATATTCTCTCCTTAGACACCTTTAATATACGCTTCACTTCGATCCTATAAATTTGTCGTTCGCATTTCATTGTTTGAATTACATTAAATTTTGTTGCGCAAGGATCGAATGTATAGGCTGAGATTGAGTTCAGTGGCCTTGGAATCTACACGGTTCACCTTAACAATGGATAACAATTCAATCAAACCGTATCAGCAACCCATTTGGGTGTAATGTTATTGTTCAGCGAATACTAGAGAGAGAGAGTGAGAGAGAGAGAGAGAGAGAGAGAGAGAGAGAGAGAGAGAGAGAGAGCATACAGACAGACAGACAGACAGACAGAATAGAGATAAACGGAGTGAGAAGGAGAGAGCGAACGATAGAGGGAGATTAATGAAAACAAACATAGAAACAGACAAGAGACCGACACAGAGACATACAGTCATGCAGATAATATTATATCAACATACAGAAATACAAACTGGCGGAAATACAGACAGACATAATTATAGACAGACATACATTCAGCCAAACAAACAAACAGTCAGACAAACTGACATACATACATGCCTACATACCGGCACACACACAAAACAGACACAATAAAATGCAGACCAACAGACAGACACGCATGCATGCACACACACACACACCAAGTTATATATAAACATACATAAATACGTATACAAGCACAAAAACAAACAGACAAACAGACAAAGACACCAACAGACAGATATACATACATGCATACATACCAGCACACATACAGAGAGACGGATAGACAATACCAACATACAGGACGACAGACACAATAGAACGACTGAATAGAGCCTTAGGTTAAAGAGAAGTGACCTTTTGCGGCGCCAACGAAATACGAAAGATGATCTCAGGCAACGGTGAAGGTTATGAGGGCGCTATATGAAGCAATAGATTCTTGCATTTATCTAGCGCCTCTATATTTCCGGCGCACGCACTGCTTGATACGGTGCACCATCGTCGAATATGACGCGTGAGGGTTGCAGGGAAGGATTGAGGAACGATTAGAACTCCCCTCAATTGCATAGGCCTACATGTACCTCCGTTATCTTTCACAGGTAGACAGAGAGGCAGGCAGGCAGGCAGGCAGGCAGGCAGGCAGGCAGACAGGCAGACAGACAGACAGACAATTATAGCTAGAGAAAGAGAGATACAGACAGACAGACAGACAGACAGACAAACGGTGAGATAGAAAAACACACCGATAAATATAAACCTGTTTATATGTGTAATATGCTATAGAAAGTTATACCCTGTATACAAGGTGTGCAGCAATGGTGTACTGGTTAGAGTGCTGAACTGTCAACCGAGGTCGGTTGTTTCAAATCTGGGCCATGACTGAAATGGCCGCTCCACTTGAGCCCCATAGCATACATAGTAAAGTGTACATTCTGACTAGAAAGATCGATGGAGCTAATTCTTATGAACCCTGTGCGTAATTCGTGGCATTGGTTCCCTACTCAGTACAAATTTGTATCAAATTGGGGCTAATTATTTTATAAAACATGAAAATCAGGTCCCCAAATGGCGTTAAACCCTGGCGAATGCTATGCTCTCTTTAGAAACCTTGAAAATAATTTCGATGCAGACGGTTTCCTTTTCTAATAGATCGTGGATACCCGACGTGAGTCTATACCATCGACGTATATACATCGATGGTCTATACACAGGACTAGAATCACACCCGCTATGCAATTGGTCAATGTATGTCACATGATTTTGTGGACGTGAAAGGAGCCGACCGATAAATACTTCCGAAGCGGTGGAAGATTGTTGACCATGTTTTCTAATGACGACACTAACACTAACCCTGACCCTAACCGACCCTCACGACGCCTAACCTGACCCTAACCGACCTTCATGATGTCGAACCTGACTCTAAACGATCCCCAAGATGTAAGCCATTTGAAAATCCCAAGGAAGTTAGCAGGTTCACGTGACATACCCCAGCCAATAGCATGACGGGCGTGAATGTAGTTGTTTGGATTCCGCTCAAGTGAAGGGCGTGAACGGATCCATTACGTTTCTAATATGCAGTTAAGTTCATTGGTGTCGACGATATTAACAGAACAAGACGCATCCATTGTTTTAGAGTAACTTATTTAATTATTTCAATTATTAAAAAAAATCCCTGCAATCGATAGTCTTCAGCTTTTCTCTATTCTATCGACCTATTCGAGGAATCTATTCACTTGAAACGTTATATAGGTCACTAAGCTAAATTAGCAATCGTATATTAGAATCTGGAGTGTTGATGAATTTTCTTTTCACTCGTAGAGTAAATTGAACTTTGACGGCCTCAGAATGGTGATAAACAAAAGAAAGACTGACTACCATCTGCTGGTTCCAGTAATATGCATGGATTATTAACAAGGGTGACGCTTTTTATCTCTCTTATCACGTTGCGTCATAAACCCGATGCTACAAATAAAAATCTAACAATAACATGAGGAAATGACTAAAGCAAGGGAATCATAGACTTTGACTGCCGCAAGATGTCGCTAACAATAGATAATACAATGCTCGTCTTAAACACACACTTCTAACACGCTGTCTTTCGATACTATAAACTCAGCCAATGCATTTAATCGCTCGTATTTGACTAATCCTTTGCCACTCGTGGGGTAATAACGACGTAAACGGTCATTGGCGATCAAAAAATTGAAAGAAACAACGGAAAAAATGCCAATCCTAAGTCTTTATAACGGAGGAGGCCGACGCTGGTCATTTATGTTGTAGAACAGGGTTGTTAAACAACGCTTAATTATACGAAAGAGAAAGTCTCAGCTAGTACAGTACTGTATACTCGGGTGTATGTATGTATGTATGTATGTATGTATGTATGTATGTATGTATGTATGTATGTATGTATGTATGTATGTATGTATGTATGTATGTATGTATGTATGTATGTATGTATGTATGTATGTATATATGGGTGTGCCAGTCTGAAGCCTGGGAAAATATGGGCAATGCTGATTATCTTTGTTATGACGCAACGTCGTTAAACAGGAACTA
>JACEVL010002299.1:0-21146 GCA_020284085.1 Aporrectodea caliginosa
CACCATTTTGTCCCCTTGGCCTTTGAGACCCTTGGCCCTATAAACAACAGTGGACTGGACTTTATTAAGGACCTGGGAAAACGTTTGACACTAAGTTCTGGAGATATTAGAGAAACATCTTATCTTTTCCAACGCATGTCTACCACCATCCAACGCTTTAATGCTGTTGCCTTCCGAGGTACATTTGCCCAACCAGACACTGCCGAGTGAGTTGCCGTTCCAGACCACCATCAGTAACATCTCCAGATATTGTTTGGATCGCCTGAGGGATCATTGATACCTCGGGCAAAAAAAAAAAATAATAATAATAATAATAATAATAATAATAATAATAATAATAATAATAATAATAATAATAATAATAATAATAATAATAATAATAATAATAATAATAATAATAATAATAATAATAATAATAATAATAATTTTAGGCCACCTGAAGGATCCTTGATACCTCAGGTAAAAATTAATAATATAAACGAAGACAAATCTCTACAACGAAGGCAACATTCCTGTGACGCATACCGGCATACTTCTACGAGCCCCTTGGCTAGTTGTGACAAAAGGACGACGGCAGGGGTGAACGGAGGGAGGGACTGACGACTGAGGCCGACGGCAGGGCAGCGAGCTCCGCTGCAGGCGGATGAGTACCATCCCTAGGTGCCACTTCTGCCACCCTGCCTCCTTCATTTCCTTCCTGCCTGTCTGCCTACCTGCCTCCAAGACAATAGTCCTCTTAACAGTCACTATAGGGTTTGACATTGCCTGCCTGCCTGAGAGGCAGAGGGGATGGAGGAGGGAGGCAGGGATGGATAGAGGGCTGTAGGAGGAGATGGGCGAATGGTTGGAAGTAGATAGAGAGGGACGGACGGAGAGAGGAGGGGAGGGTTGTAGGAAGGGTGAATGGATGGAGGGAAGGACGGAGGGACTAAGGGAGAGGCAGGGGAGAGGGAGAGGACTTACGTCAACTTGTCCAGTGAGATGCATCTCTTAACATTTTCAAATTGTTTTGAACTGTCCTATAGGACGGGAAAACATCTAGTAAAAATAATAATATTATTATTATTATTATTATAATTATAGTTATTATTATTATTATTATTATTATTATTATTATTATTATTATTATTATTATTATTATTATGGCAAAATGAGTAATTTAGCATGGTAAGGTCGAGGAAAAACAGATGGCGTTCCCGCGTTGGACAGCTACCGAGAGTCTTTGGAATAGGTAGTTTGTTTCGAGGGTGTCATGGGTTGCATCCGTCAACCTTCGTCCAAGCTCCAACACAAAATTCAATCCTTCTGAGCTCCAAGCACCGCTGGACTCCAGTGCTACCGCCACAAAAGCATGTGTTCGGGTGATTGTGGCGTATTTCAATCTCTTGGCGGCGGCTGCCCGGTTTGCGGCCTCACCCGCTTCGGTTGATGTTGTTGCCAGATGTGACTTTGCGAATGTATCCGAAACTGTCACATCCCAAGTGAGGCATCTTCCGCATGACCACGGGATGAGTGTCACGCCGTCCGGTCGTTTACCATCTTCTCTGGTGAGGCCCAACGGTTCTTTCTGAGAAGGGATGTTTGCTCTTCCGAAAGATCGCCATATGATATCGTTGAGGATGTTATGCCGTTGATGTCTGCCAGCGTTTTTTCTGCAGGCCAGACCGTGAAGTCCTCTGGCGTCGACTCTCTCACCACAGTGACACACATGAGGTTCGCACAGTGTCGTCCCGACAATTATTATTATTATTATTATTATTATTATTATTATTATTATTATTATTATTATTATTATCAATCAATCAATCAATCCTTTTATTGTTTCCGTAGAACAGTTTACAAGTAGTGATCCAGAATAATCATAATCAACGATCATGAGTTTGGAAACTAAAATAGACAGATCACATGATTATCTTATTAACGTTTGAGGGAAACAATCGGATACCCAGAAGGGACTGAAGTCCCGCTAAGTTAGGGATACCCGTGTACCATGTTAGCAGAGGGATGACAGTTGAGTATAGTCTACACAAATAGCATTGTCAGAAAAAATGAGAATAACTGGCTTAACTAACAACACTTAACTAGGTCACTTAACTAATTGTGGTATAACAATGAATAACCATATTTAGATAACGCATTGACTATTGTCAAGGAGGTAGGCTCTGACTTCTTTTTTAAATAGGGCAAGATTCGGAAGAGTGCGCAGTGACTTCGGTAGGTTATTCCAAGCAGGAGGACCAGCACATCTTAAGGTAAAATAACGAGTGCTAGTGCGGGCATAGGTTCCATCAAAGTTATCGAGAGATCTTGTATAATGAGAATGTGTATTAGAAAAGTAGCGACTGAAGATTGGGGGAAGAGATTGTTGGCGAAGCGATACATAAATTCACAGATTTGCAATTTATTTATCTGAAGGATATTAAGTATTCGTAGTATACTAAATCTACTTGCATTGTTAGTTATCAATGATCTCCTAGCAATAATACGTACAACTCGTCTCTGTAATATAGACAGCCTATTCAGACGAGAGGAATAATTGGAGGCCCAGGCGATATTACAGTATGTCAAGTAAGGGTAAACAAGAGAATAATATAGTGTATGCAGAACTCTAGAAGGTAACAGGTAGGATACACGAGCCAGAATCCCGATATTCTTGGCAACCTTAGTGGAAATGTTACTTATGTGATCATTCCACGTTAAATGTTGGTCAATGTAGACCCCAAGGAATTTGGAAGAATTGACTTGAGCAATAGGAATATTGTCAATGGAGAGGATGGAATCAGTAGCAGGGACGGGTTTCCGATGAGATCGGAAAAGGACATAATTAGTTTTTCCCAGGTTAAGAGAAAGTTTATTAGTCTTAAACCATTCCGCCACATGGATAAGTTCAGTGTTGGCAATAGATAGCAGAGACTGGATTGATTTATGAGAGAAAAAGACATTGGTGTCATCTGCAAAAAGAATAAAGTTAAGTTGGTCAGATGCATTTGGCAAGTCATTAATGTATAGTAAGAACAGCAGCGGACCCAAAATTGACCCCTGTGGAACACCACATGTAATAAGTTTAGTTTTAGACTGACAACCTTTACAGCAAACACATTGGCGTCTCTGATCAAAGTAACTTTTAAACCACAAGAGCGGGACTCCACGTATTCCATAGTTTTCAAGTTTAGTTAACAGAATAGAATGGTCCACCGTATCAAAGGCCTTGGCCAGATCGAAGAAGATACCAAGAGAAAATTTATTTTCATCGATTGCACTAGCAATCTTATCTTGCATGTCAAGCATAAGCCAAACACAGTTGTAATGCACTGCACTGTATTGATTAATTTGCACCTACTTGAATGTCACTTACAAGCCAATAACACATACACGAACTCCATGTTAGGTGACTCATTTGCTATTATTTTACAAGTAATGGTACACAAAGAGCAAGTCGTAATCAGGCGGAAATGCCATGCACTCGCTTTGCTGAGAGCTGTCTATGGTGGATAAACAATTGAAGCAACTGAAGTTTTAGGTTGATATTAAAATGACGAGACTGAGCAGAGTAGGCAGACACAGGCAAGTATACGTCTTATTCAGACGTTATAAGACTAAGGTAAATGGAACGGATTGTGAATACTGTGAATGACTTTAGTTCACTGTTCCGTCACCCTGATACCGAATTTCAGAAAGCTTCTTTGTAGAGCAAGAAGCCAAAGCAACACTATAAGTACACGGGCCGTAGCATGCTTGACTAGAAAATATATTTACATTGAAATGCTTAACCCAGACAGCAAGAGAAAGTTTCAGTAAAAGTGTATTGTAATTCATTATTCGCCATTGCTGGGTTTCACAGTTAGTTAGAAACACGTCAGATTGACTAGATGAATTCTTGCTAGGTAGAAGTCGGATTGATGAAAATAATGTCTGCTTACAAAGTAGTTGGACTGCTGAGAAATAGAAATGCTACAACAGGCGACTAAAAAGATATGCTAAAGTACACTTCTACCACAGTTTCAAATAAGACAAAATGTGCATGTTGCATTCCAGTAGAAATACAGGATCACAGATGGTAATCAGTCATTTCATGATATCCAATATTGTCTTCCTCAAATTCCTTCAACCTCAACTTGACAGAAAGCATCCCTGCAACATACAACAGAAAGAGTATGATGTGCTTATACATGCTTACGTGCGTCGGTTTGCATGTATCTATGATCGATATGATTTACGTAAGTATGTATGCCTGCCTGTAGATATTCATATAGACACACATACATGGCCTTTCAAGCACCTGTCAATAGAATGAAGGGTAGTCTTTAGGCCTTACAAAGGGCATTCACATACATAGACGATAAGTATTCAATTGGAAGGGTCCAGTAACTGCTTAATTTGCAATGGATTTATACAGTGTTTTTGGCTTGACAGTAATGTTTAAGTTGAAGTGTGTTGTAAAGATTCCCTTAGTATTATAACAAACATTCATATCTCTTCATATATACGTATATAGATTTTAATAGGTACAGTAGAAGATTGTATCGTTAATGATTAATTATAGCATTCTTTGTGTTAAACTTTAATTAATTGACCGGCGTAGATTGACTGGCGCAGAGCAGTTCAGAGATTTTGTTTAATTAATGGGGTTAATTATTTGAACGTCATGGATACACTACGACGTTGGGACCATGCCATTGGTTGAATTCAAAAGGAGTCACGGTTGCCTAACAGACCTTAACCGCGCATGCGTACTGAAGCTACAGGTGAGGTGGCAAAAGGTGGTCTTCTTCATCCGTCGCTGGAGAGGATGGACGTTGTGAAACGCTTCTAGTTGTAATCTTAAAGCAATAGAGCGTTGCGAAGTTTAAACAGTCGTAAGTCGATACGATTACGACTTGAACTATACTCGAGTAGTATAGGAACAGTGCGGTAGCAATAGATTCTGCTTAAGGAATCTCTAGATCGAGCGAAGTCAAACGTCGTCTCGCTACACACAGGAATTCAAATCTACGAGCGTTGCTTAAGTTCGTCGTCTGAACTTATTCGAACTGAACGGTGGAATAATCGTACATAGTGAAGTTAATATTGAAGCGTGAAAGCATCGTCTTTATTCTTCATAACTCTTACGCTTTCCTGAGAAGATGTGGAACTACATGAAATTCACGACAGAGAGAAATGATTCACTCACCTGTTCAACAGACGCCATGATCGTCGTCCAACAGTGGTGAAAGCTCTACGCGTATCCGAGGTGAAGACATTTGGAAGTGCACAGAAGTTGCTTCAAATATCTACGTGGGAGGTATTTTAGATTCCCCATAATACTTAAGCCCTAAGTAGACTGCGCTGGTCTAAGTAAGGTTAAGTTAGAATATTAAACAATTTCATTAAATTACCCCTAGACTAGATTAAACGAGACCATATTGTAATAATTGACATATTCATTTAATTATCATTAATATTCAAAACGAGCTGAGTTGACTTGATTTTATTGGTTGAACTGTATAACATGACACACATTCAACCAATCACGATTGATAGAGACATTAAATGTAACACGTGTTCACGATCAGGACATACCCTATTATAGTCTAATAACTATAATATAGGGGACCGTTACAGGGTGAGTACTTAGAGAAGAGTGATTGAAAGTGGTGGGTGATTGTGGTATTGGTGAGCATAACGGTTTCTCTTATTATTATTATTATTATTAAATATTATTATTATTATTATTAAATAAATTTGTAACGCGCGCAAGGTCACACCGAAATGTGAATCTGAGGCGCGGATAGTCAGCCGCCAGGTGAAGATGCATTAGATTTCTAAATCCTTGAAAGCCAAAGAGAAATAGTGAGTTTTGAGCCGCTTTTTGAAGGAAGGAAGTGAAGTTGAGCTACGAAGAGAAAGTGGTAGTCGATTCCATTCCTTTGGAGCAGAGGCGTGGAATGCACGAGAGCCCATAACTGTTCTGCATCGTGGCTCAGCTAGAAGACCTGTGCTTGATGATCGAAGGCAACGAGGAGGGATGTAAGGAGTTAGTAGTGCATGAATATAGGTAGGTGTGCTGGTGCTGAGGGCTTTGTAGGTCAAACAGGACAATTTAAATTTTATTCTGAATTCAACAGGAAGCCAATGCAGCTCGTGGAGTAGGACTGAGGAGCATGTTCGTAGTGGGACACGCATCACTACACGAGCTAAGGAGTTTTGGATTCGTTGCAGCCTTTTGAGTTCAAGGTTTGAGACACCCACAAAAAGGGAATTAGCATAATCAAGACGAGAGGATACAAGTGAACAGGCTATAGTTTGAGACATATTCTTAGTTAGAGCTGACCTGATGTGACGTATTGCCCTGATGTGATAGAAACAAGATTTACAAAGGTTTGTTATGTGTGGTCGGAATGTGAGCTTACTGTCCAGGGTTACCCCAAGTGTTTTGACAGTATCTAAAAGAGACACAGCAGTGCCTGCGAGGTCGACACTAGAGAGTGAAGGGAAAGAACGCAGGCGTTGGCCTGAACCGAACAGAATTGCCTCAGACTTGTTTGGGTTTATGGCCAAACCATTGAAACAGAACCATCCATACATAGATGAGAGGCACTCTTCAAGTTTTAGTTTACCAGACTGGTCAGTGTGTGACAGAGCAATATGTAGCTGAGTATCATCCGCGTACTGTTGTAATTGGATTCCAAAGTGCTTAGCTATATGACTGATTGGGGAAGTAAAGACTGTAAATAATAAAGGACCGAGGACAGATCCTTGTGGTACTCCAGAAGAACAAAGCGTGGGCTCAGACCGAGCGGTACCGAGGCCTACCTGCTGACTACGGTCACCCAGGTAAGAAGCTAACCAGTTTAAGGCAGTCCCAGAGACACCGAAGCTTTTGGTTAGTCTTGAAAGAAGTAGCTGGTGGTCTACGGTGTCGAAGGCTGCACTGAGGTCAGAGAACGTGAATACTGGGAGGCCATCATCACTCGCCAGTCGAAAGATCCGAAAAGGCTGTGGACCACCTTCAATGGCCTCCTTGGTCGTCAGAGGGGTGGTCGTCAGTCGGAGTCTCCTCCGCCATTCTCTGCAGAGGCATTCCTGGAGCGATTCTCTGCCAAGATTTCGTCTATTCGGAGTTCCACTGCTGACTCTTCTCCGCCTACGTTTTCTACCACGGAGCATCGGCTTCCTGCTCTCCAGGAGATTTCGAGTTTGGACCTCCGTCGACTCATCCTCTCCTCTGCCGCCAAGACGTGCGAGTTGGATCCTGCACCAACATTTCTTGTTCAGGAATTAATTGACGATCTCCTTCCCTTCCTCACTGTTCTGTGCAACTGTTCGATCCGTGAGGCATGCCTACCAGTCTCACAGAAACGTTCCGTTCTTCTACCAGTTCTGAAGCACGATGGTCTGGACCAGAGTGATCCAGCAAACTATCGCCCCATTGCGAATGTAACTTTTTATCTAAAATACTGGAACGCATTGTTGCTAACCAGCTGATTACTTATCTAGATGTGAATGAATTGATTCCGTCGCAGCAGTCGGGTTTCCGTCGGAATCACTCCACGGAGACTCTCCTGCTTCGGCTTTTGTCAGACTTCTATAGCGCAGTTGACTCTGGTCAGGTTACTCTCCTTGCTCTCTTTGATGTAAGCTCTGCTTTTGACTGTGTGGACCACTCCATTCTCTTGCAGCGCCTCTCTACTTCCTTTGGCTTGGTGGACCAGCCTCTAGAATGGCTTAGATCTTTTTTAACTGACCGCTCAAATTGTGTAGTCCTTGGTTCGTCCAGGTCTCTTTGGGTCCCTGCCCCTTTGGGTGTGCCCCAGGGTTCTGTCCTGGGCCCGCTGCTTTATCTTCTTTATACTGCTGATGTCTGCTCCTTGTTGACGTCTCAGGGGCTTCTACACCAACTATTTGCCGATGATGTGCAAGCCTACATCCACACCCATTCAGCCGATGCGGTGGCTACTGTGAGTCAGATGTGTCTGACTATGGATGTCCTCTCTTCTTGGATGGCCTCCAATCGGCTACTCTTAAATCCCTCTAAAACACAGCTCATTTGGCTGGGTAGCCGTAGACAACTGCAGGGTATCGACTTTCCTCAACTTACCCTGCTCTTTCCTCACATAACCTTTTCCCTCACAGTTCGTGATCTGGGACTTTCTCTTGACTCCGAGCTTACTTTATCTCAACATGTGAACTCAATTACACGGAGTTGTTATTATCAGCTTCGTCAGCTTCGAGTGGTCTCTCGCTCTCTCTCTCATGATGCAGTTGTGGTCCTTGTTCATGCCTTTGTTACTAGTCGAATTGACCACTGTTCCTCACTACTTGCTGGCCTTCCCCTTGGTGTTTTGGGGCGACTAGATCGAGTTCTACGCTCGGCTGCTCGGCTTATTGGACGGCTTCCTAAGTACTCTCCTGTCTCTGCATACATGCGTGATGTGTTGCATTGGCTGCCTGTGTCTCAGCGTATCTCATATCGCATTGCTGCTCTTGTTTCTCGTTGTGTTCTTGGCTGCGCTCCATCTTACTTGCGTGATCTTTGCCGCCCAGTGTCTGATGTTCCAGCGCGTCGGGTGCTTCGCTCTGCGACGAGGGGTGAGTTCCTTGTTCCACGGACTCGCTTGGTTATTAGGCAGCGCCGTGCTTTCTCGGTTGTTGGCCCTTCCATTTGGAATGACCTACCACTTAAGCTCCGTTTTTTACTTTTAAGCCATCTGACAGGGTTCTACAAGTCCCTCAAGTCTTTTTTCTTTAGTCGTGGCTGGGCCGGGAGCGCTCCTGAGTAGTTTCTTGAAGGGGCGCTATATAAATGCTCTGAATGAATGAATGAATGAATACTGAGAGGCAGGCTTTACCATTGTCAACACAGGAGAAGATGTTATCCAGTGTTGAGACAAGAGCAGTTTCAGTGGAATAGCCTTCGCGGTAAGCTGACTGATAAGGGCTGAAGTTAGGTGAAGAAGTGATGTGTTTCTTGATACGTGTAAGAAAAAGACGTTCAAAGATCTTGGATCTCTTCATGCCCTAGACAGTGCTCTAACATACTTAGACCATAAGTATTTAATTGGAAGGGTCCAGTAGTAGCATAATTTGCAATGGATTTCTACAGTGTATTTTGGCTTGACAATAATGTTTAAGTTGAAGTGTGAGTACTTAGAGAAGAGTGATTGAAAGTGGTGGGTGATTGTGGTATTGGTGAGTATAAAGGTTTCTCTTCGTGGCTTAAAGATTGCATTAGCATACCTAGACGACAAGTATTTAATTGGAAGGGTCCAGTAACAGCATTTTTTGCAATGCATTTCTAGTGTATTTTGGCTTGACAATAATGTTTAAGTTGAAGTGTGAGTACTTAGAGAAGAGTGATTGAAAGTGGTGGGTGATTGTGGTATTGGTGAGCATAACGGTTTCTCTTCATGCCCTAGACAGTGCTCTAACATACCTAGACCATAAGTATTTAATTGAAAGGGTCCAGTACAGCATTTTTTACAATGCATTTGTACAATTAATCTTGCACTGGAAATAGTGGTATTCTTGAAGGGCTACCACTTAGGCAGGGGTGATTGAAAGAGGTGGGTGATTGGCGTTTTGGATATCACTAAGGGTGCTCTTTAGTCCCTAGATACGGCTTTCACATACTTAGGGTCTAAGTATTTATTTCAAGGGTCAAGTAACAGTAAATCTTGCAATGCATTTGAACAATGGATCTTGCATTGGAAATAGTGGTATTCTTGAAGGGCTACCACTTAGACAGTGGTGATTGAAAGAGGTGGGTGATTGGCGTTTTGGATAGAAGGTGCTCTTTAGTCCCTAGATACGGCTTTCACATACTTAGGGTCTAAGTACTTTATTTCAAGGGTCAAGTAACGGTATATCTTGCAATGCATTTGAACAATGGATCTCGCATTGGAAATAGTGGTATTCTTGAAGGGCTACCACTTTGACAGTGGTGATTGAAAGAGGTGGGTGATTGGCGTTTTGGATAGCACTAAGGGTGCTCTTTAGTCCCTAGATACGGCTTTCACATACTTAGGGTCTAAGTACTTTATTTCAAGGGTCAAGTAACAGTATATCTTGCAATGCATTTGAACAATGGATCTTGCATTGGAAATAGTGGTATTCTTGAAGGGCTACCACTTAGACAGCGGTGATTGAAAGAGGTTGGTGATTGGCTTTCTGGATAGCACGAAGGGTGCTCTTTAGTCCTTAGATACGGCTTTCACATACTTAGGGTCTTCGTATTTTATTTCAAGGATCAAGTAACAGTATAGTAGGGAGGTCCTTAAAAATGAAAGTTGAAAATTTGGAAGTCTTACCCCTCAATATTGTTCTTTGTGTTAAGAAAATGATATACAATTTTTTTGGGAATTATTGGATGTTTTGAAAAGGTGCCACAAGCTACTAGTTGTAAGTAACTGTTGAATGTAAGAAAAATTCACATTCACCGTTAACTTTTTTGCAAGAAAAGTCACATACCTTGTAACAAATACTGTTCTTAATAGGTATTAGGTAATTAGGTATTTATGATAGCAGGAAACTGTAAACTCCCTAACTGATTACATACAAAATAAATTATAAACAATTTTCTTATGTTACACAATAACCTAGACTACAGATGGATTTACAACTCGTTAATATTTGCTATGGTCGTGAGTTCTTAGTTACTGTCTGCTTCGGTGCATATGGATACTTTTGCTGATGTTGCTCCACTAACTGCAGTAGGAATTGTTTTTGGTCCTCATTCTTTGTGAGAATACTATTGAAATTCTGCACAAGTGCAACTCCCCTTTCCGCACAGTCGTTAACGACCTTCATTGTTTGAACAAACTCAATGGCACCTTGGTAGTCAGGTGGCTTTTCCCATTCGAGTGGGTCAACTATCAGAAACTCTGTTAACAGAGATGTCAGGATCAAAATATGACAGTGATAAAAGAGTTTTACTCAGGTACCAAAGGTGTCTTTAAAAAGCGCTGCTAGCCGCTTTAGAGACAGCTTTGATTCCATAATTAAGAAGCCTGATGAGGAATGCCAAGTCGCTTGCAAGAGCTGCAGCTACAAGCAGAGCTAAAACCAGTAGCGGACATAAACCTTGGAAGCAAAGATAGCAAATTTCTGTATACCAGCTTGCTCACTTTTAATCTTGACAAACTGTGTATGAAAGGGCATTATTTTGATCGCACAGATGACACGAGCCATCCACCTGGCTTGATGGAGTGCTCCTGGTTGCATGAACCAGATTCCTCTTGCAAGGAATGCCACCAACGTAGATGATTGTCAGTTCCAGCAGCTCCTGATAGTCATCATGTGCTTGTGTTATCACCAACTGCTCTTTGCAAAACACTATAATATCTTCATTGTCTGCCATGCCATCACCAAGAGTTGTGTACTGTTCTGTGTCTATAAATTGCCAATGTTGCTCGAAACACTTAAAGAACAGAATGTCAGGACCAGTTGACTGTATGTCACACGCAATAAAGGCCTTATCTGCAGCAATTTCCATTATGTGATGGTGACATGAAAGATGGAGTGTCTTCCCATCTGTAACTCGATTAGTGTACAAGCTCCAAGATTAATGCCACTATTGCTACTGGTTGTATCAAATGACATTGCCTAAACGCAGTCTTTGATAGTCCAGTCTTTCAAGCAGTCTACCACTGCTTTGGCCATTGCTTCACCTGTTCCTGCTGGCAGCTTGGGAACACCTCCAGAAATAACCACTGGTAATCTTTCAACTTTGTCACCTCCAGATAGTTCAGGAGAAATTAACTCATAACTAACATCATTATTCACCTGTTTTCCATCTGAAAGGGAATATGTCGATTTGCTGCAGAGTCCAACGAGAACTTCGTGACGAGTGTGGCACCTCTTAATCATATTATAACTTTACATTTTTGGGGGTTTAATTTGTTTTTCATTACATATAACAATATCCAGGGGTAAGAAATTTAAAAAGTGCCCATTTGTTTTTTTATGCCACATAAGGACCACCCTACAGTATATCTTGTAATGCATTTGAACAATGGATCTTGCATTGGAAATAGTGGTATTCTTGAAGGGCTACCACTTAGACAGTGGTGATTGAAAGAGGTGGGTGATTGGCGTTTTGGATAGCACTAAGGGTGCTATTTAGTCCCTAGATACGGCTTTCACATACTTAGGCTCTAAGTATTTTATTTCAAGGGTCAAGTAACAGTATATCTTGCAATGGATCTCGCATTGAAATAGTGGTATTCTTGAAGGGCTACCACTTAGACAGTGGTGATTGAAAGGATGGTTGATTGGCAGTTTCTATAGCACAAACGGTGCTCTTTAGTCCCTAGATGAGTCATTTTCCGGTAATTGCATGAATTCTCAATTCAGCTGTCCCCGGTCATTTCTCGAAAAACTATACCTAGTCCGATTATGCTAAGTGTTGATATTAAAATGTTATCGATCAGTCAACAATTTAAGATATTTGAAAGTAATTCAAAACAATAGCGCAATTTATTAAAATTTATTTTGAATCAAAAATGTTCCACTCCGTTACTGTCCCTAGCAGGGGCGCAACCACGGCCAGAAGTTGGGGGGACCTACTAGAATGTCTGAGTGAGGGAAGAAGAATTGCGAGCGCCGAAGGCGCGAAGCTGCGATTGCCGAAGGCAAGAAGCCCCTAACGACTAGGGGGTATGGGGGAGCGTCGTAAGCTCCCCCATCGGGGTCTCGGGCGGAGCCCCAGAAGCCGACGCTATTTTGAGCATTTTATGTCAAATGGAGTACATTTTGGGCTTTAATTTACCTCAAATTTTTCACCGAAGATTTCGATATAAAAGGTCCTAAACCATCTAGATCTCTGAAAAAATATGACCTTTAATATTATATGAATAAACTGGACGTGACAAGGGAGTAGAATATATAAGCTCTAGAACAGTGTTTGTCAAAACTAGGAAAATCGGCAAGGAGGAAGCCTAAATGGGTCCATTTTCTCAGAATACCGTTAAGGCGTTTATGTTCCCCTACAGTGGCAAATCCCCACCAAACAAGGGAGGCATAAAGTAGCCGTGCGAGGGTAGTAGCTCTAACAACGTCAACGAGACGTTGACCATGGTGACCGTGGACGACCAAAACACGTAGCGCGAACATGGATTGTCGGGCTTTGCAAGAAATTTTCTCAATGTGTGCCCCAAGCCAATCCGATCAGAGATGGTGACACTCAAAATAGCCATCTCCTGGACCCGCTCGATGCCAGGGATGAGAGGAGGGAGGGCAATAGGTTTGGACCTCGGTCGTTTGAGAACCATTTCTCTGGTCTTAGCATGGTTTAATTTAAGATTGCTAATGTATGCCCACTTGTAGATATAGTAAAGTTCAGAAAGAGTGCTGTCAATGCCGGAAGCAGGGACCAGCAAGTAGCTATCGTCGGCATATTGAGGGAGACGGTTTCTACTGTATTTAGGTTTAAGGCTAGAAATGGCTATGACAAAATCAGAAGGTCCAAGGCCATAGCCTTGTACTATACTGGCATTAATGGTACAGAGGGGAGAGATTGCGTGGAAGGCAAGAAGCTCCTAACGACTATGGGGGTATGGGGAGCGTCGTAAGTTTCCCCATCGGGGTTCTGGGGCGGAGCCCCAGAAGCCAACGCAATTTTGAGCATTTGATACCAAATGGAGTGCATTTTGGGCTTTTGTTTGCCTCATAATTTTCAAAAGTTGGGGGGACCGTCCCAACTGGTTCGAAAGTTGGGGGGGACGCGTCCCACGGGTCCCATAGGGTGGTTGCGCCTATGGTCCCTAGGCTATGGTACTTATTGCTTTAGTCTACCATTTCAATATGTTTTGTATTAAGCCAAAAAATTCACGTGTTTCTCATGTATTATATATTTGTGCATGTTTTAAGACACAACTTGGTGAACCGTATCTTCAGTATAATTAAAAGAAATTTTTTTAAACTTGTCCCCAGGATTTATGTATACTCCGTTACCATTTAAAAAATTAATCTTGTATCTCAGAACCATTCAATTTTGTGGTCGCGCAACTTGACTCATCTCTTCTATGTAATCTATGTAAGCTATTTATATCTTCACCAACGATATAAATGGCCAGACAAATTTCTTACTAATTTTCATTGATTTCGTACCAGATGTGTTTTTTTTTATTATACAGCCACTCCGTTACTGCATTTTAACAATGATTATGAATAAATTTAATTCCAATAATATTTGTAATATAACGCTTATGAGCAAAATAATGATTTGACCGACGATTGATGTGGACGCGTGAGCGATAATATGGTATTTGCCGTGCTGCAACCCAAATTGTCTACTCCGTTACCTGTCCACTCCGTTAACATTTATTTGGTAACGCATGGGACAGCTATGTAACGGAGTGGAAAAATTGTGCTCGACACTCGACAGATAGTAACGGAGTGGACTTGTTATAGGCTAAATGGTGTGGTATTTTGATGCTGTGAGCAGATTTTTAAGACAATGCCATAAAATTTTAGTGTTTTCTGTTTATCCGATCAGTGGGAATGATTGGCTCATGTACTTTCTTTTCAGTTACTTGGGCCAAAAATATTTATTCAACTTAACATTAATTGCTTCTATTTCCGTAACGGAGTGGACCTTTTTCCAAGTAAATGAAACTGTGATGGAATCAAAGAATTATATGCATTCTAATTTCTTTTATTTCTATTTTATAAATATTAATACTAAAAACATATTGGCATGTCAAAATACATAACAGAAGCTGTACACTGTATAAAACAGATCTCATATGTATACAGTAACGGAGTGGATAAATATTTTAGTAAGGCTATTTTTTTCTACCAAAAACTTTTTACATTTACATATTAGTGCAAAACCAAATATATATATATGTGAAATAGAAACGTTCAAGATTTGTTCCAAAAAAAAATTATTTGAAAAAATTTTTTTTTTGCTTATTGAATTAGTGAATTTACCATGTTACCGGAAAATGACTCAGATACGGCTTTCACATACTTAGGGTCTAAGTATTTTATTTCAAAGGTCAAGTTACAGTGTATATTTTTGTAATGCATTTGTACAATGGATCTTACACTGGACAAAATAGTGGTATTTTTAAGGGCTACCACTTAGACAGCGGTGATTGAAAGAGGTGGGTGATTGGCGTTCTGGATAGCACTGAGGGTGCTCTTTAGTCCCCAGATACGGATTTCACATACTTAGGGTCTAAGTACTTTATTTCAAGGGTCAAGTAACAGTATATCTTGCAATGCATTTGAAACAATGGATCTTGCATGAGAAATAGTGGTATTCTTGAAGGGCTACCACTTAGACAATGGTGATTGAAAGAGGCGGGTGATTGACGTTTTACATAGCACTTGGGCTACCACTTACATGTAGACAGTGGTGATATAAAGAGGCAGGTGATTGCCGTTTTGGATAGCACTTAACGCACAATTATGTCAGTTTCAATGCAAACTGACAGCATAAAACACTTACCTGCAAATCAATCGTGTGGGAAGTGGCAGTGCCTCATAGACGGTAATTATTGAAGCGTACGAGTGAGTGGCCTGTTCCAAAGGTGCTTATTTACGTAGTTTTTACGTATCTCTGAGTAGAGCCCTGGAAGAGGCGCTATATAAATTCATTGATTGATCTGATAGCTTAACACGTCAACTTAACACAATATTCAGCATTTGTCGTATCTAGAAGGCAATGGTTAAGGCGACGTGAAGCTATTAATAGAATGGTCGCATAACGGCTCACTTCGTTTTAATTTTCTCTTCTAACTTTAGTTTTATTCGATTGTTTTTCCGTTTTTTAGCACATATATATTCTGGAATATGAAAAATGTAAGCGTAATCGTTTAAATTAATCTGGGAATAATTTATAAGTCAGAAAATAATTTACGACGCTAAACTTCACGTTTTGCCGATTTCCTTCTCTTTAACCAATTTTAACTATAATAATGCATTAATTGGGCAATGGCACATTATTTGAAATAATTTACCAAGCTACTTGTTTCATTTAAAGTCAGAAAATAATTTACGACGCTAAACTACACGTTTACCCGTTTACCTACTTGTTTATAAAATTGCAAAGATAACGGCAAATGTATGTTATCGAAGTGCAGTAGACGAAAAGTCGGTACCGTAGACGAAATGTCGTAGTAGACGAAATGTCGTTCGACGAAATGTCTGTAGACGAAGTGTCGTAGACGAAATGTCGTTCGACGAGTTGTCGTGGAACCCTTTTGGTTGGTATTAATTTTTGAATTTCCAATTTTCGTTTTTTTCACTCCACCCTATTGTTCATATTATTCGATTGCTGCTTGGATTGTATGAGTAATGAGGCTTTCACTGATATATATATACACATATATAATTGCATATAATTATATTAAACGAATATATATATTAGTAACGGAAAGCCGCAAGTTTGTCATGGTTTAGCTTTCAATCATGAGTTGACTTGTCGCCGAATCTCATGCAAAAGCACAATAGTCCAGGCAATTTAGGGTTACACCTGGGCAATTGCTTCAGAAGCAATTCATTTTGTTAGGGGTCGTCCATTAATTATGTCAACAAATTTTAGGCCATTTTTGACCCTCCCCTTGTCAACAATTGTCAAACATTGACGGACCCCTCTAAAAAATTATGTCAACAATCCCAGAACCCCTCCCCCCTACAAAAAGAAACAAAAATGGCTCAATACATGTAGAATCATTTTTATCAATTTTTACACTAAAAATGCAATCTCGAATTTCAAAATATATGAGTTTAGTTTATTACCAGCTTTTTAGTAGTATTAAACATTAATCACTTTATACATTTTTGCATTTATTGTTTTTGCTACCATTTGAAGGGTCTGTGTTGATTTATTGGAGAAAAATTTCTTGACGTCAACTTTTACCGAACCCCTCCCTTGTCAACAACTGTCAAACTTTTCCAAACCCCTACCTCCCTATTTTGTTGACATAATTAATGGACGACCCCCTTATTGTATCTTACCTCCTGACCCGATACATGCATGTTTTTACTATTTTTGGCGGCCATATTGGATAGTAACATCTTGAATAGTAACATACCCACACTATTGCCACTATGAGAAATCGATTCCTTGACCTTGATAGTATTAAATTCGACACTTCATTTGTTATTACAGCTTACCTCTGACCTGGTATATACATTTTTCTTTTTTGGCGGCCATATTGGACGCCATCTTGGATAGTAACATTCCGACATTATTGCCACTATGAGAAATCGATTCCTTGACCTTGAAAATATTAAATTTGACACTTCATTTGTTGTTACAGCTTACCTCTGACCTGATATATACATTTTACTTTTTTGGCGGCCATATTGGACGCCATCTTGGATAGTGACATCCCAACACTATCGTCACTACTATAAATCGATTCTTTGACCTTGATAGTATTAAATTCGACACTTCATTTATTATTCTAGCATGCCTATGACCTGATATAATTATAATTGTTTTCCTGTGTTGGCAGCCATATTGGCCGCCATCTTGGTTAAAATGCATTTTTGTGGGTGATCCCGTAGTCGGATTTTGTGGAATTTTGGATGTGTTATTCAGCAATGAAAACTGAGCGGGAAAACGTTTGTAATTGTAATTGTAATTGTAATCGAACATTTATATAGCGCCGCCTCAGAAATCGGCAGCGCTCTCGATCTGCGTCAGTGCCTGAATTAGGAAACAAAAAAGTCTTCAGACGTCTACGGAACTGGGAAGGAGAGAGGGCTAGTAACTCAAAGCGAAGAGACTGGGGAAGAGAGTTCCAAGCTGATGGGCCAACACGGGCAAAGCACCTAGAGTGGGCCGTAGCAGAGCGCATGCGAGGAACAACCATAACGCCACGGCTCGAAGATCGCAAAGAGGCCCTCGCAGGTAAGGAGGAGACAAAGGTGCAAAAAGACCTCAGGTAGGATGGGGCCACCCCAACAAGGCAGTTACGCATGAGGGAAAGGATTTTGAAGTTTACCCGCTGTTGGATAGGGAGCCAGTGAAGGGTATCGATCCGAATATAGCTTGAGATGAGCAAACTTTGGAATGGCGCCTATAAGCCGAGCAGCTGCATTAAGAATAGACTGGAGTTTGTGAGTATTAGAGGCGGAGAGTCCAATGTATGCAGCGTTCCCAAAGTCCACCCGAGTGCAGATCAAGGCATGGATCAGAGTAGTAATGGCATGCAGTGAAAGAGAGCTGCGAATGGAACGTAGTTGGCGTAGAGGGTAGAAGCAAGATCTGGAAACCGAGTTGACCTGGTCAGTAAAAGAAAGGGAAGGATCCAAGACAGATCCCAGGTCACGAACAGAAGAGGAGAAGTGGATGTGGAGAAATCTGAGATGAAGGGAAACAATATCAATCTTATTGAGTTGAAGACGGCCACCAAGCCATATGAATTGTGTCTTGTCAGGATTCAGCCGCAGGCGGTTAGTAGAGAGCCATTCGTCTATGGCAGAGGAAGCCTCTAACAACCGATCTACCATTTGAAAAGCAGAAGATGCTGGGCCATGTAAAAAGGCCTGGGTATCGTCGGCAAATTGATGGGAAGAGACCCCAAACAGTTGGAAAATACCTCCAAGGTCTGAGGTATACAGAACAAATAGTAGAGGAGCAAGAACAGAGCCTTGAGGAAGGCCATAGGGGACAGTGACCCAAGGAGTGCGGTTTGAACCAAAGACCACGGATATAGTCATATCAGTAAGAAAATATTGGAACCATGATAGGAGAGCCCTGTCCGTGATGCCAAAAGAATTAGATAGCCGCTAAGGAGGATGGAATGGTCTACTGTGTCGAATGCTGCGCTGATGTCATACAAAGCGAGCAAAGTAACGTTTAAAAAGCTTCTGAAGTAATTTTGCCCAGGTTCAAAGTATATTTGAGCTAGATTGCCTGGACTACTACTGAAGTTGGGGTCCAGCGGTACCCCACTGGATATTGGTTTTAAAAATATAGCCATAATTAAAGCAAAACTGGATTTCAATACACCAAAACAGTGAGCGATGTCCAAGTGACAAAGTCATAAAATACCGTTAAAAAATATTGGATAGTAAAAAAGTAGAACAAGCCGATGCCATGCTGGGGTACCCAAGGACCCCAGTTGGTCGCATCAGGGTTAAAGCAAATTGACTTTATAACAACTTATCTTTGAAGTAATTTCTACGACAAGGTAAGCAAGACTGAACTTCAAAGCAATTTGGCTTTCAGATTACTCAATAATAAAGTAAGTTAGAGCTTAAGTAAGTCATATTAAACTAATGTAGCTTTATTTAATCTATATTTTAATTAATTAAGTTAAACATTAATTAGAAGTCAATTCTTTGTTCAAAAGAATTAATTAAATAAATATGTACAAGGTCCTAGGCAGTGGCGGCGCCAGCATGGGGCTAGGGTGGGTTGAAGCCCCCCTATCGGCGGCTCAGCCCCCCCTTCAACAACAAAAGTGAGAAATCACTGCAAATGCCAGAGAGGATGGGAGAAAGGGAAGGAATTGGGGTGTTAGCCCCAAACCTGAAATCCTGGCGCCGCTACTGGTCTTAGGGACTTATGTAGGCCCTATGTGTTATTTTTGCATATTGTGTGCATTGCATTATATCACGTGCATAAAATATAACGCATTTCAGGAGACAATCTGTTTTCAGACTTCCGGTTTATATAACTTTCAAAACTTAACATAATTTCTAAAAAATAGTTAATTAGTATTAATCAGACGTTAAGCGTTAGAGCGAAATGTCTGTGCCACATAATAACTGGTGAATCGCATTTGATTATCCAAGTTAATCGCATTGGCCCCCAGCACTCAATAGTTCTTTACACAGATTACATATCTTTTGAACCACTTAAAGCCCTTACTACATTATGCTACTCGAGTGGAAGCGTTACTGTCGCAAAACTGCCGCTCCTCTTTAGATGTGACTTTGCATTGCCCGGCCGCTACCTGGTGACACCTGGCGAATGTTTCGGAAACGCTTATTTTGATGTCCGACTCAAGAACACCTTTTTTAGCTGGCCGGCGCTGGACATATAAGACCGATAAACAAAAGGAACTGGAAACGCCAATCATCGTCGATATGGCGGCGTCGTTAAATAAACGTATTACACACACAGGAACTGGAACTCCATCTCAGGCTGGTCTCCAAGACCAGCTCCTCCGAGAGTGCGCACGGAAAAACTGGCCTTTCGACCTGTACACCGTGCTCAGTCAAACCAGCTGCTTAGACACCATCTACAAGTGGCTGGAGGTTTCCGGTCGGAAGATCTGAAGACGGCCCCTGACCCCTCCGGAAAGAAGACAAAGAAGAAGACAAAGAAGAAGACAAAGAAGAAGACAAAGAAGAAATCAAGGAACAAGATAGAAGAAGAACATTAACATTTTACTATAAACTTTATTATAAATAAAACCAAGAACAATAACACAGAACGCTGCTAACTCTAGAGACTCTAATGTATATAACTATTATCACATTATTATAATAATTGCTATTATTATTATTATTATTATTATTATTATTATCATTATTATTATTATTATTATTATTATTGCTATTATCATTATTATTATTATTACACTATTATTATAATTACTATTATTATTATTATCATCACTGCCTATTATTATTATTATTATTACCATTATTATTATTATTATTATTAGTGTTACTATTATTATTACTGATATTATTATTATTCGGACATAGACCTAAACACTGCTTAGAGCAGTTAAACGTGAACACTCTTATATGCTATGAGCAATGACGCCAATCATCGTCGTTATGGCTGCAAACACTAATGTAAATATTACTATTATTATTACTAATATCTTAGGCATATTTAGCATCTAACTACTAAAAACATAGACACAAACTGTTAAAACAGTCAAATCACGACCATTGATGTACCCTGCATAAGTGTACATATGATTTTTCTAATGACGCCAATCATCGTCGATATGACGGCGTCGTTAAATAAACTAATTTCTTCGAAACTGGAAGAACGCTCGTCGTGTGTTGAAGAACGCTCGCCGAGACTCGAACTTTGTTCGTCGGAACTTTGTGCGAATGACCTACACGGAAGTTCGTGCGCTGATCTACACTCGCTCGCCGCTGGAACCCTCAGACGTCGCTCGCCAGTGAATCGCCTACGTCGCTGGGGCCTACTACGTCGCCCGAGCATCCTACGTCGCTGG
>JACEVL010002300.1:0-20566 GCA_020284085.1 Aporrectodea caliginosa
CGTCGAAAGAAAAGTTTCCAAAAGATTGTAGAAATGTTGAATGCCTACCTATCATCTAGCTGTCAAACGCAGCCGTTGGACACTACAGTATTCGTAATCTCATCTTTTTATTCGCGACTTTATCGACAACCTATGTTACAAAGGCCGTCGACGTCTTTAAAGTTTTTGACGTATTTCAGTTCAATTTCGAATAACTTTTGTCATCAGCTTTCTCTCTCTTTTTCCAAACCTCTGATCCAATACAGCGAAATCTGCGGTTTAATTAATATAACATCAATTGCAACCATTTTAAGGGTGTCTAAATAATATCGTATTATAAAGTAAGTAAGAATGTTCTTTATTAAACGCAAGCAAACGCTCAGCGCTTTACATACAAAGTCAGAAATAATTTATGTACACAGAAAACGATAATTAGAGGAAAAATTAAGTCAACTACAAAACATATGTCTAACTGTACAACATCCTAGCTAAGAAGCCACGCCTGGTAAGGGAATCAAATCTAGGGAGAACACGGTTATGTGAGCGTGGGCGCAGGTCATGACCAGTGCAATTGACAGGGGAGAAGGTCGTGGAGGATGTGGCTAGTATTTGTTAAGATGTTTCTAAAGAGGTCTATATCAGCTTTTTTGCAAAGCTCCTCAAAGGTGGGGGAAAGATTTGGGTAGGAAACCAAGGCGTACCAACTTGCGGACCAGCGCGCTCAGAGAGTCAAGTTCCTGCTTACTGGCGAAGCCCCACCATACTTGGGAACAGTATAGCATGCGGTTGATAGTGGTAGCCCTGACCACATCATGAAGCCCCCCCCGAAAGCCCATGTGAGATCAAAATACGATGGGCATAAAGAGATTGCTTGGCCCGAATGCAAAGTCTTTGAACATACGGGGAAAAACCGAACTTATAATTTATAATTTATATAATTTATATATAATTTTATAATTTATAATTTATAATATAATTTATAATATAATTTATAATATAATTTATAATATAATTTATAGCGATTTAAAGACAGTCTTTGACTGGTAGAACCATCGAACCTGCAGTGGAGAGTAGATGAGATTACGAATAGTTTTAACGACACCAAATAGGTCGATTATTTAGATAGTAAGTTTTTAAAACCATTATTACCGTTGGTTATAACAGTCTTATTACTAAACAGAAATACGTCATCGATGACATTAAATTCTGGAATAATTAAAAAAATTGTTTTAGTATGGAGTAATATAAGATTTACGTCAAGAGCCATGGTAGCCATAAGAATATGTCGTTTAACATGATCCATACGCTACTTATAAAGCGAAGAACAGCGGGTCATCTGAAGCACCCTTTGGTATTATATTCGCCTAATTTTCGGTATAATTTTTGGACGTTACCGCAATCACAATGTTATTGCATAAAGAGGCAGGCTGATAGGCCTAATACGGATGGAATCCTGTTGCCCGGCAGGTGGCTGAGGCGTCTACATCAATTTAATATTTAAAAACTTCATTTGTTAAGTAAGTAAGTAAGTATAGTCTTTAATACATTAAATAGATAGGCTAATTATTATGCATGATATTCATTTGTCCATATTTGGCTCTTTTCAGTTTTTCTCTATTTAACTTTTTATCTTTTTGGCTGCAATTTCTATTTCTATCAGCGGAAACAAGAGAACATTTGCTTTTGCAAAATTATTAACGATACCAACGTTAACGGCCCTGCAGCTAGAAGATCTCGTCTAACACTGGAATAGACTACTACTGGGAGGTGGTTTAGGTGAATAGTAACATCACTGGCACGAAGAGCAGAAAATCAGCATTGACGCGGGATCGATTCCAGCTACCCTCAAAAAAGCGACTCAGCCTTTCTTTCGCCAGGTGGCGTTGGTAAAATGAGTAGTAGGACGGATAGGTTTTTTGCATGGCTGCCAAACAGTTAAATTCGACTCCTGTAACGACTTGTGATCATCATTTCATACTTTGACTTGTAAGCCTATTCAGTTTGAAATAATAAACGAAGATTATTATTATTTCTACCATCATATTCTTCTATCATCATTTGGAATTCCACCACTGCTCGTACTCAATCGTTTTAAAGGTGTGTATGTTGTCCATTTCCTCGATTGATCAATCAATCAATCAGTCAATCAATACATCAAATCGATCTACATGCATACACCATTTGGTATAGAGTCCGTCTCTCCAATAATATTTCACAACAGGCGTTTTAAGAAGATTTCTATTAATTCGACCCAGACACAAAGTCGCTGTCTTTTTAACGGATATAAGCCTTTGATAGGTAGTCACAAATATGACACGATTATCTGGAACTATGACGCGACCCAATAACGACATATCAAACACATACAATTGGAAGAAGATTTCCTAAGCATTGTGGGAATAACAATAGCGAAAGTCATAGCATGTATACTAATAACAATATTAATATTAATTGTAACTTCGGAATTATGGATTGCGGTTGGAGATACTTCATCGCGTGTATCTTTATTCTCGACAGGTTGTTATAAAAGTGTGGACAGGGACCAAAAGTTAGGAATACGCGAATCTGAAGTAGAAAGCTCTAAGCACTTGGAGTCGAAGGGGCGCGGATGATCTAAATTTACCCGAAGTTAATGCCGAGTATAACATAATATTCTCTAAAGCACCGCGTTGGAAAAAAGCTGGAACAAAGTAGATTTAACATTCGTATACCTCAGTTGTATTGTAATATTTGATGCACCACACATAAATGATGTTCTCTCGATATAAATAGGACAAACAGCAAAGAATGTTTAATACTGTTGCGCTCCTCTTACTGCACGCCTTTAAAACAGTTTTCAATCGTTAATATAATAAATATCGCCACTTCCTCGCCAAGTTATAACTCCGCCACAGTTCGTTTTCTGATAGTGCCAGTCCCAAGCCTGGATAAAGGAGGAGGGCGACGCTAATGGTCTTTGTTACCACACAGCGCTGCAAAAGTATTTACCTTAGATTACTATACAAGCCTTAACGATTATACACTGGTCAACAGTGATTTTGTTGCCAAAGATATTAGAGCGATTTTAGGGTAAACTTGTGGTGCTGATTCCGAATATGGAGTCGGTTTTGCTAGATTGGCTCTAGTTTTTCAGTTTTTCACATAATTGTGAGAATTTAATGGTTAAGCGAAGCCCATTACCAAATCCCAATGAAATCATCTGAAATTTTGTACAAATGTGCACACATAAAATACATAATGGCAATTTATTTGGTCAAATAACATATAAACATATCAGCTGATTCAGATAATCACTGTTAATGCATAGCAAAACGTTGTTTGTACGATTTTCTTGTACGTAGCCTACGTCACCAAGACAATGAGGTTGTAGGCTCCAGCAATAGTCTGCCATCATGTGTCTGTCCCATCTGCCTTGATATCTTTCTTCCATCACCTTTAGATCTTGGTGAAACCTCTCACCTTGTTCTCACTAAAATCTCCTAGATTATAATTATGCAACTCTCAGTGGCTATGAAGAAAGTGTACCTTTATGCTCATATTAGTACCCAAATTTCTGAAGCTTGTGAGCATGTTTTGCACCAGCTCTTCGTAATTATCTGCTTTGTTGTTACCAGGCAGAAGCTTCAGCAGCATTAATACATTTTGTGAAATTAGAATCCATGATAAGTTTACGAATCTGAGGGCCATCAAAGATTCCAGCTTTTAGTTTTTCCATGCTCAATCCAGGAAATGATCGACAAATATATTTGAAGCAATCGCCATGTTTGTCCAGGGCCTTAACGAATTGTTTCATTAGTCCGAGCTTTATATGGAGTGGTGGGAGAATGATTTTTCCTCTGTCTACCAATGATTCCTTAATGATGTTGGCTGCACCTACAGCCATGCTTTCTCTTGAGGGCCACGTCACTTTTCCCAAATGATCTTGCTTTGTCCTACTATCCCACAAGCAGGTGAAGCAAGAGTACTTCGTGTATCCACTTTGCTGCCCAGGCAAGAAATTTACAATATTTAGATTGACAAAATAGACAACTGGTTTTCATGATAGCAGAGCTTCTGCATATGATTTGTATAGAAAAGCGAAGTATATTCAATGTGTATAACTGTTGTTTGAAACTGTACAAGAAAAACGTCTATGAGGTGGTTTTAGAAATTTAAAAAATCTGCTGGAAAATTCAATCAATAGAGTCTGTGTGAGCTAGATTTCCTGTTACTGACTATAAATAATAATTTACTACTGTCCGTATAGCGAAAGGAAAGTCACGAAAATTCCGGGTCGAAAGAAAATAGTGCAAAGATTCACTAAATTAAACGACGTAGTTCACACCTTTGAAACGGTTTAAACAGGTGCTATATAGATGTTACTTCGTCCATTCGCTTTGTTTATATCCAGCTTTTCTACGAGTTCTAATAATAATTAATGCTAGTAACGATTAACTTTTAAAATAGTTATCTATTTAAGAATTAACGATTTATTAATCGGTAACTTCCGCAGCCTTAGAGTAAATGTGTCCACAATAAGTAATGAGAAATCCTAAATTAATACTGTATTCATTGCTTATCTTTTAATAGTTTATTGCTAGTTAGTATCTACTTAGTAGTTATTTGTTCATATTAGTAGTCTTGTTTACGTTTTTCAGTTCAAATATCGACCACAAGGGCTAAAATACCGGGGCGCCTTATTGAATATAGCAAGCGGTCTTCGATTAACCGTTAAAAATAAATTTAATCGTTAAAATTAATTAACGATTAATCGATTAATTAATCGTTAACTTCGTCAGCTCTAATAATAATTATAAGGCTGACGTCAATTAGATGCACGGATATAAACTCCGCCACTACTCGTACTCTGGTAGTGCCAGTCCCAAGCCTGGAGAAAGGAGGAGGGCGAGGCTAACCAGCTCTATAATGAGGCACTGTCAGAACCAGTGACTAAACAATTAACCAGATAAAGATTGGCCGTGTGAATTTCAGCAATAGATTGTGCAATCTAAAAATACATCCCACCGGTCTATGTGGCATGTGCAATGTTCGAGAAACCATCCCTAAACCTTTTCAGAAATGATAATATCATTTCTGAAAAGGTTGTGGATGGTATATTATACACCGCAAACTTTGTGTTATTCCGTTAGGTTGTTTTCAGTATCCTGTAGTGCATGGTGAAAACGTACGAAAAATGTAAGGTTTACCTATAGCCCGAGAGATGTATTTTAAGATTGTACAAGCTATTGTTTGAGATCACACAGCCCAAACCTAATCTGGTTAATAATTGATCATATTGCGATTCTTATGTAATTTATATCCGCGCTTACACCAGAAAAGGAGATATAGATGGAAACTTCATATGACAAATTTATTTCACTTATATAGCAACTTTACAACCTTAAAAGAGGTGTCTAAATATAACACAATTTGCTGACTACTCTTGCTTATTTAGTTTCGGTTACACACATTAGATTTTACTTTAACGCAACTTATTTATATTATTTTCGTTTTTTCTGCACTTATATTTAGGCTACGTAATATACAATATCACACTATATTTCTTACTTGATGCGTTTACATTCTCAACTCTTCAATATATTCTTACCTCAATGTGACCATTTTGTGAACAGCCATTCACCTCATATGGTCGCAACATTTAACCATCCAAGCATCAGTTTGAATTTTTGCAAAGAAGTCCTTCTTGTCCAAAATGTTCATGGAGATTATGATGGGGCAAACTTTAACAACTTAAGAACCCGGTTTTCTAATCTATAATTATGATAATTTGCAGCAGAGATTTTTTACCTGCATTTGTAAACTTTGGAAGCCTGTAAAATTTAATTTTAAGAACTAAAACACTGGATAACAACAGCTTACAAATACTTTTCATTGTTCAAAGGCATCTTATAGCATGAAAAGCCTTTTACGTCGAAAGGAAAAGCTTCCTAGGCCTGTACCAAATCTGGAGGTACCTATCTTACGCAGCAACTGTTTATTTTGCATCGTTGGATGCAGTAGTAGTAGTTTCAGTTTAACGACACTGTCTGTTAACAAGGATCATTAGCGTCGCCCTCCTCCTTAATCCAGGCTTGGGACTGGCACTGATAAAGTGCAATCAGTGGCGGAGTTCTATCGTTGGATGCCGTTTAAAGGTGTCTAAAACAGCATTTGCATTAACCATCATTTAACGGCATATTTTGCCACGATAGGCATGGTAGGGTTATGTGGGACAGCAGGAGCGTAATAGACTATACAGTCCGTGATGGACCGTCTGGTCCGACTACGCTACCTACCAGAGGGTAACCCAACATTAGAACAGATGTATAGAATGGCAGATGGGAACCTCTTTACTGCTGCCTTGGATGACCAGGGCCATGTTCTGAACCCGCTTCTCCCTCATGTAAAGACAATTTCCTATTACCTGCGTCCGAGATTGCATGACCGAATTGTCGCACGGGCGGATAACTTAATGAGGAAAACGTTTTTAACAAGAAGGCTTTATAGTGTTTAATTTCATGCAATTGGATAAATAAAGAATATACTTATTTACTTTCTTTACTTACTTACTTACTTACTTATTTACTTACAAACATTTACTACCATCAATACCCTGGGTATACCGTTAACTAAGATACTTGTAGATAATTTTACATTTAGTAAAATCCTCAATTTTATGTTTAGTTACCAATACACTTCATTTAGAAATACATTTAGCGTCAAAAGGGTTGAATAGAAATGTCATCTATATAATTATCATTGTCATTTATTTCATAATAACTTCTAAATACCTTCTTGCAGTCATGTCAAACTATCCTACCATTTAACAACCTACCAATCTCATCAGCAGTTTATATACTATCGGTGGATCCAGTTTTAAAGGTGTTCTAAAAAGCATTTGCATCAACCATAATTGAACGTCTTATTTTTGGCATGGTAGACTGTTGACGTCTACAGGAAACATTTACTACCACTATTTTATATATTGGATATGCCTCTAACTAAAATTTTCATATATTGTCCAGGCAGTTGTGTTAATATTGCTCTAGATTAATATTTTACGGCAACGTTCATCTCGGAGTCTCTTCTGCAAAGTTATCTGGTTAGGGCACTGAACCAGGAAATGTAACACGGTTTCAGACACATCACATATCTCGCTATTTCTACTAACATTCCTTTATGCATGCGTGCATGCATGCGTGTATGCAGGTCTCTCTGTTGTCTCTTGTGGACAGCGTCAGACTACGACCTAGATCTGATATACAGTTTTGGACAGTGATGTTAATTGGACCTAAGATCTCGAGAGCTAGAGGCACGAAAAAGTGCGTGTTTAAGAGTGCATTGTACTTGGTCATTTTCCTGTCCGTGGCGATCTCGGCTGCCGCGCCCGCCGTCTCTGCCGTGGCCTGGATGTATGATGGTGCAAGGGTATCTACCACCGTTGCGTCCCACGCCAGATGGTTTGTATTTATTGTTTAAATTTAAATTTTTTTTTTTTCATTTTATTTTTATTTTTTAATTTTTAATTTTTAATTTTTTTTTATTTTTTATTTTTAGTTTTAGTTTTTAATTTTTAAATTTTAATTTTTAAATTTTAAATTTTACTTTTTACTTTTTATTTTTAGGTATAGTTGAGATCTTGACTCACGGCTTTATAAAGAGTCGGTCGAGAGCGTTTAAAAGATGTGTAGTGAGATCAGAGGCTTAAACTACCCAGGTAAAGAATTCTTGGCGTTTTCAGCTTTCGGGAGTTTTTATTGGGCATAGTCGTATTTTTCTACATTTTATTGTATAATTAGGCCTACATAACTGCATTTATTGAGGGAGAGGGTGGGGTGAACAAGTAAAACAACCCCTATCTACTCAACGATAGAGATCATCAAATTCCCCAATGCATAACGACATCTGACGGCAACCAGAGACGCTGATTTTGACCGTATATATATATATATATATATATTATAATTATACGTAACAAGCGTTTAAATAGGCTATCGTCTGATTGTGATCCGCATGACGTCATACGCATTATTCATGTCATGAATGTTTAATTATTAACACAATACAGTCAAACCGCCGTATGTGTAGGCCTACTGTAACTAGAGTCACAGTTAAGAGTATGTTATAGGAGGTCCCCCGAACTTCTGGACTGTGGTTGCGCTTCTGTTACTAGTATAAATTAGGCCCTCATATTTTATATATATATGCCCTATATAAAAGTCGCAAGCTCTCGGTTGTAGGCCCCTCTATCTGGAATAACTTCACAACAACAACAATAATGATGAGAATAATAAATAAATATATAAGTAGAGAAATTCCAGGTCCAAATACAGGTTTTCGGGGTTGTGAAAATCCAACAGTCATTATCAACATCGTATGACCTTGTAGTTCTGGGTCACTTGACCTGTTGCGGTTAACTTGGGTGTCGCAGGAAGTAGGGTATTCAAGTCTCAGAATGGTGTTCTTAGTGTCTATTTCATGCTTTTCTGGGTCGCGGAATCCAAAAGCGTGTAAGCAACATCAGTTATGGGTAACTAATTTAGAAACTAACGAATCAGCATATTAATTAGTTTGGTGGCTCATTCTAATTCGAATTAAGTAGTTACCCGAATTTTGCTAATTCTAAGTTTAATTTAAAAGTTATCTAATTCTAATTAAAATCTCATAATTAGCTTCATATTTACCTTGCCAGCATATTTCCTTACTTACTTTTTGCAGGACGCTTTCGTCGTAGACCATAATAATAAGCATCAACCAAAGGAGGGGCTTCCCTAGAGTGCCGTTGACGCAGGATGAGGGTGGTAAGAGTCCGGACAGGAGTAGAGACTGGTTGACGATGGAATGAACAACTGAACGATTCAATGGGAAATTATTATTATGTTAACAACGACATTTTAATAATAACACTAGTAAAAAATAATTGTAATCAATCAATCAATCAATCAATCAATCAATCAATTTTTTAATCCCAGAAAATTCAACATATTGAATTTTACTTTCCGGTTTACATATACACGGCTCTTTACGTATGAGCTGTGTAAGACTACAGGGATTGAACAGGCAGACCCAGAAAGGACCAGCATCCTGCTTAAATAGGGTCGTCTGTTTACACAAGTTATATTTGGATGGCGATCGATGTTTGAACTTTTATTATCAGATTCTATAACTAAATACCAAGCAGATGCACCAACTCCACCTGCCATGCTTCTTCCATAGACGATCGTGATCTGGTAGACATAGGTCAACGAACCAAGGTCAACCGTCCACCACGGATTCTCATCGTAGTCCGTCTGGGCGCAGTTGGCGGTTGACGTGTCTCCGTCAACCGCCAACATGGACTCGGTTGACTGGTTGTAGGTGGAACTCTGCCAACTGGTTCCGTTCAAAGCCGCGTCATCTGTGACCGGAATGCATCAATAATTAATTGGAGAATAAAGAATGAGTTGTTATTCATGCATTGATGATAATTCATAACCTTATAGCGTTAATATTGCAAAAGAAAACTGAAAATTAATAGTAAGTACTCTCGAATTAAAGTGCATTAGTGAGTCACAACAGGAAGGCATTCTTAATTCAAATACGCAAAGCATTAATAATTCACCAAAGAAATGCATCTATTAGTCACAATATGAATGCTATATGAATGCATTAATAATTCACAAAGAGAAATGTATAAATAATTTATACACGAAATACAATAAAAATTCACATCACAAATGCATCGATAATTCACAAACAAATAAATGCATTCATATTTTCGATCGCACACTCTCTCACTCGTTAACTACCTCACTTTCCCACTAACCCACTCACTCAGTCACTCACTCGTTCACTTACTCACTATTTTATTGATTCATTCACTCACTCTCTCTCTCTCTCTGTCTCTCTCTGCCTCTCTCTGTCTCTCTTTCTGTCTGCCTGTCTGTCTGTCTGTCTCTGTCTCTGTCTGTCTGTCTGTCTGTCTCTCTCTCTCTCTCTCTCTCTCTCTCTCTCTCTCTCTCTCTCTCTCTCTCTCTCTCTCTCTCTCTCTCTCTCACACACACACACACACACAAACACACACACACACACACACACTTATCTATTATCTCTCTTCATCACTTACTCTCTCACTCTCTAATTTACTAACACTCATTCTTTCGCTAAATCACTCGTTCCCTCCCTCGTGCCGTCATTCATTGACTCACTCATTCTTTCGATTTATATAGCACCTTTCAAGTTGCCAACTATTGACATAAAGAATTCACTCACTTATTCTTTATTCGAAGATAATTATTAAAAAAGACAACGGAAGTGAAGAAAACCAATTCTTCCTTTATTCATTAGCATACAGCAACTCTTCAATTAATTAATTCAGTAATTTACCCAGGTCACTACAGTCTATTTATACCTCGTCCGATAATAAATGCGCCAAAAAGAAAACTTCTCAGGAGCATAAGGTAAGAGTACAACCTGAATGAAACTCATCATTGTCCTTATTTAGATTTTCAGTATTTTTCACCCGGCACACGGTAGGAATTTGTTTGAAGTGTGATTACATTATGGTAATCGTAGTGTTTTATAACACCTTTAAAAGATTATAACGCTTCGCTATATAAGCAAAGGACCTGCGGGCGATTTATTACCACTGTAGAATTTTTCAAAAAGTAAATACTGTATCGAGATAGAGTAATATGCCAAATGACAAAAACGAATTGCGTCAGCCAACATGGTTGCCGACATGCGAATTTCATATTTGAGATATATGTGTATGTTCAGGAAACCAGCCTATCCTTGTTTTCATACAAATATTCTGCACATTCTTCGTGTAATTTCGCCAGATTATTTGTTTGCAATATACTGTAGTGTTTTGTAAAGTGCACGACAAATGTAAAGAAATGTGGGCGCGGTGTTGTAGGGGTATGTTCGGTGCCTTGCAGCCGGAGGGTTGCGGGTTCGAATCCACCTCAAACCGCCGCGTTGTGACCCTGGGCAAGTCCTTCACTCACAATTCCTCATGCGCTTCGGCGTGAAACTCAGATTCAGTGTCCGCGCTGTAGTCGGGAGCGCCTCTGAGTAGAAATCTTGAAAGTGCGCTATAACAAGTGCTCATACATACATGTCATACATACATACATACATACATACAAGGAAAGGTAGACGTCAACTGTAGTTGCTGTGGTTGATCCCTCTACTCGGAATGACCTTCCCCCTCATTAAGGGCTAAACTAATAATAATAATAATAATACTCTTTTCTTTATTGAAGCGCCTGATAAACGCACTGCGCTTTACATTTACATGTTATGCAATTTAAATCTTAACTACTAACAGAACAGACAGCCTGCAATACAACGGCGCTAATAGCAGCCTACAAAGCATATCCGCCCTACTGGGCTCGAACTCGGTACCTCTCGCTCTCTACGCCAGTATGTTATCCAATGCGCTATCGGGCCCCCGGATGATGACTAGTTTTTCCTCTTTGTCTCTCGTTCTTTAAAGACGTTTCTTTTCCCCGGAGTTTTCGTGCTGAGAGCGCTTCTGAACAGTTATTCTGAGACAGTCGCTATATAGATATTTAGATACAATACAATACAATAAGATGTCGCTAAACACAGCGTAATGCGATCCTTTTACTACACACCTTTCACGTTGCTATATATTCGTCAACCGCAGTGACGATTATAATTGAGTAGGGTACTTTCCATTAAATACTGAACGTTAAACTTTGCTTTGTGGACGAGGATTGCATTTAACAAGTCAGCAAGAATAAATGTATGGTCACTGTCTTTCTGATTGATCATATTGTTTCTGACAGTGATGAATAATCAAGATCTTGTAACTAATTAATTAGAATTAGCATTAGTTCAAATTTCGTAACTAGACTTATAAACTAGAATGACATTTTAAGGAGAACTAATTAATTTCGATAAGAATTAACACTCAGCTAATTAATTAGAATTTGTTGTTGACTTCAGAATACAAAACCACAGAAAAATGTATTATACCAGTTTCCCATTAATCTGTAATATAAATGTTTCAAATTATGACGAAACTTGAATTTAATGGTCTTCATCCTAATTCTTGAATTACTGTGGAAAATGTTTTTAGTTATAAGAGATCGGAGTTGCACTTTGGAACTTGCACGCGTTCTAAAGTTTTGTCATCTAGCCTATTTCTTCACTCATTTGTAACAAATCCTTCCACACCAAATGCTACTAACTCCATTGATGTTGATATTACAGAAACAGCATGATATTTCACATGCAGCTGGAAAACTGAGAAATATCGTATTATTTCCTTAGCAGAAGCTTATAAGCATGTTGTTTCTAAAACAGGAATGTTTCTATTAAGTTTACTTCATGGATTCCTTTATGTACTAGAGTTTTATAAAAACTCATTACAAAAGGCAATTCTTCTTTCATAGACATCATAGTAAACTAACATCTCAAAATATCGGTTGATATTTATTAGTCACAACGAAAGCATCGAGAACAAAGGCGTAAGAAATATGTGGGCAAGGTAATGATGAAGCTAGTTACAAGGTTTTAATTAGAATTACACAACTCTTAATTAGAATTAGAATTAAAGTTAGTACAGTTTTGGTTACTAATCAATTAGAATTGGAACAGGCTACCAAGCCAATTTATTAGCTAATTAATTAGTTTAGAATTAATTAGCTAAACATCAATGATTTCTTATACATTTGAATAAATGCACTCTGTCAAACTGAAAAACTTTCATACTGTAATCACATGGGTGATCTACACAATGCTGCAACAAACCACACAATAACTGAAACATATTGTCATTAATTGGATTGTAATCGGAAATCAAAGAAACTGTCCTGAAACCTTCATTTTCAACCAGTGTGATTCTCCTTACAGATTTTATTTTAGTTATAGTTACAGTTATAGTTAATGGTCTATTATTTTAGTTATAGTTATAGTTATAGTTAGTATTATTTTTAGTTATAGTTATAGTTATTGTTAATGGATTTTTATTTTAGTTAATTTTAGTTACTACTTAGTTACAATAATTAAGGCTATTAGCAAAATTGTGCGTATTAACAAGCTGTTTCACAATTTGCTCAGAGCTTTGAAAGCCTTTGAAGCATGGGTGCATTCAGCTGCATGAATACACGAGTTTCCAAAGTAACTTGACAAATTGCATAATAAAAATATCGCATTAATCTCGTTCTCATTTGTCGAATCGTCCATATTGCACTTCCTATTTTTTACATTTTGTATTAACGAAAATAAAGATGAATTTTCGTTATAGTTATTTTTTTATAGTTATAGTTATAGTTAATGATATTTTTTAGTTATAGTTATAGTTATCGTTAACGAAATCATTTTATTTTCGTTAACGAACATTTTCGTTATCGTTATCGTTAACGAGAATCACACTGTTTTCAACCGTTTTTCTTACATGCATACATTGCATAGTTATGTATTTCAGAAAAGATGCTGTTAAGTTCAACAGTCACTAAGTCAGTAATATCATTTGTGTGTGGAAATCACGAAAAAATCATTAAAATGCAATGAAAACGATAAATTTATAGCATCTTGAACACTCCATTAAAGGCGTCAAAACACAACTTAGCAATGTAACTAATATTCAATTATTTAACGACAAGAAACAATATAGTTGACATTCTCCATGACATACATATTGTGATAAAACGGTCTGATGCTAAGTAAGCAATAGTTTTGCAACAATTATCACATAGAAGAAATTTCAAAAAGTGAACCAAACTTTCTTAATAAACATACTTAGTCTGCATGTGATTTTTGTCAAGTTGTTCTAGTTTTAAAACAGCTTTGATTTCAAATTTACAATATATATATATATATATATACACAATTATTTAGGGATATACTCACATAATTATGACACGGGATTCTTATTCTAAATGTAAACTTTAGCGACCGTATGGCATCGACCCTGCACATTTTCAATGAGTTGATCCAGCGAGGTCCTTTACCTCCGCTATTCGTTTTAATGGCGCTGCGCCATTTAAGGTCCCAATTCACAGACCGTTTCTTTACATTTAACATCGGTTTAGCCGTTTTAAATGTGTTTAAGAACAGGTATACATGTAGTTTATGACTTTAATGTATCTGCGTATCTTATGGCTGCCACGGCCATTGACGTCGAACTTATATCATTACTAGGACACAAGAAAGAAAGCGAATGCACTAAACCAATAGACGGAGATGATTATATAGCATCTGTGGAAACCGTTTGAAAGGTGTTTAAGAAAAGCTGTTTTTTTAACTTGAGTGTATCCGTGTATTTTATGGTTACCACAGCGATTGACGTCGATCTATTGCCAGAACTCACTCACACAGTAATACGGCAATTAAACGAATAATAGTAGTACTTTGAGTTTAACGACACTGTGTGATGACAGAGATTATTTGCGTCGCCCTCCTCCTTCGTTCAGGCTGGCACTACCAAAGTACGAATGGCGGCTAAATCTATTAATATAAGCCGAAGTCTGTTTACGTTTTTCTGTTTGTTTGTTTGTTTGTTTGTATGTATGTTTGTCCTTATGTAAAGGCTCCGAAACGGAACGCTTTAGCGATTTACAAAATTTTACGAAACGTTATGACGCCACGTCTAGGTCCACGCGACTATTTTCAGCTCGCAATTTTATTTAAACGCCGATATATGGACATTTTACATTATTTCCAACTGTTTCGACGAGTTTATTTTAATTATACAGGCCATGGTAGGCCTATGGCCATTTGGCCACGTCACGCATGCTAATTATGTAATCTTACGTCACGCATACTTAATTTTCAAATCAGGCGCTTTCGTTAAAAGACGCGAGTCGCTCCGAAAAATTATAATCGCAATAACGGCCGAACTTCGTCTATTATATTTAGCCCGGGGAACAAATAATAGCTTACGTCGATAATAGAAAATAGGTTATAGAAAAACGACCGAGCTTAGTCTATTATAATTATTTAGCCCGGGGAATAAATAATAAGCCTATATAGCCTAAGGTAGCGTAGAGATAACCCGTGCAGTACACGGGCAAAACAACTACTTTCACCTCTAAATGTCGTTTCCGTTCAGATATAGGCCTATCATCAAATATAGTAAGTAAGTAAATAGCCTTTATTTGCAGCCGTTACATATTACGTCTGGGAAAAACCCGGGCGAACGCCGGGTAAAAACTGCTAGTTGTTAATAAATTAACGAACAGACTTAGCGACGGTTACATAGCATATGTTTATCCTATTTAAAAGGTGTTGACGTCGCTCTTATTATTACTAGAATAATATTCACTTATTCATATTAGACCAATTATAAGCGGTTTGACGATGTAACACTATTATTATAGCAACTGAGTTCTACGTTTTAAAGGTGTTTAAGAAGAGCTGTTGTCAATAACTTTTGTGTATGTGTATCTTATGGCTGCCACGGCTATTTACGTCGACTTATATTATTAGACTCTGAGCATTCATGCTATCTGTCAGCTGTCTACCGGGATCTGTTGGTTGGTTCTACGTGTGTGCTTGGGCCCGCCACGGGTGACTCTCTCAAGCTTGCTGTGCATTGTTTTGATGATTATTCTATTCTATTCTATTCTATTTATGGACTTATAAAGCGCCTCTCGCAGTACAACCTAATCAGAAGCGCTTCCAGTGCGAAGGGCCCCTCGAAAAAATAAAAAGTCTTAAGAGAACGAGCAGAAACAGTGGTACCCCCAGATAACATTACAGCACGAGTTAAAGCAGGGAGGTCATTCCACAGCAAAGGTCCAACGGAGGCATAGGCACGATGCTGTGCTGTGGCAGTCCGAGACCTCGGAACTAGAAGGTCATGATGGTCAGAAGAGCGGAGAGGACGTCCAGAGGTAGCTGAGATAGGCCGTCTCATAAGATCACAGAGGTAGCGTGGAGCTTGACCTAAAAACGTTTTACACGTAAGAAAAAGAATTTTAAACTGAATTCGAGCAGTTAGAGGAAGCCAATGAAGGTCTTGAGTCATGAAAGTCGAAATATGGGAGAAACGAGGTAGGCGGGCAATTAAACGAGCAGCAGAATTAAGTACTGATTGCAGTGGAGCCAGGCGGAGTTTTGGTAGGCCAAAATGTAATATTTTCGTTTAACATCAAATAGACTAGCTCAGAGAGCGCCTCTGAGTAGTTATCTTGATGGGGCGCTTAATAAATGATCAGATGCATTACTACAAATTACTCCAGAGCGTAACTGAACTAAACGATGACAATACATGGGTATTATAATTTATAGAATCTGTGTAAGTCGTTTTAGAAGTGTCTAAGAAGGAGTGTTCTTTCCACTTTAGTGCTACAAATGTAGCCTACATCTTGTGGCTGCCACAGTATCAGCAATTGCCGTCATTCGCGTGGACCTTACTAGAGCTCACACAACAAATATCGAGTCTTATGAAAAATGAAAGGAATAGACGAAGTTACATTTATATAGCATCTGTGTACAGCGTTTGGAAGGTGTCTAAGAAGAGCGGTTTGTCAGTTGAATAATTATTATTATAAAGCGAAGAGCAACGAGTCTTCTTAAATACCTTCACATTATGGACACCCTTTGCCATTTATAAGTCAATTTCCAGTCACCCTTATTCGATCGAAAACTGCTTCAAAAACTATCGCACTAAGCATCATTGGATCACATGATATGGTTCGGTACAACACGTGCACGTTGTAGGATTGATAAAAATGCTCTTGCATCGGCATCCCTTACTGGACAGTCCTGTAATGTTGTGAGGGACCTTGGGGTGCTTCTTGATGGTGGGCTTACGATGGCTGATCATGTGTCACATATCGCCAGGATTAGCTATTATGAGCTCAGGCAGATCCGAGTTATACGGAGAACGCTGTCGCTAAGCGCTGCGGCTGTGCTAATACACTCCTTCGTCCTCACACGTCTTGACTACTGTAATGGGGTCCTCCTGGGCCTCCCTGAGTTCCGTCTTCATCAACTTCAGCTCGTTCAGAATGCAGCAGCCAGACTACTGGCTGATCTACCGAAATATTCACACATATCTGACTACATGCGACATGAGCTCCACTGGCTTCCAGTTGCTGATCGTGTGCAATTCAAAATTGCTACGCTGGTTTGGAAGGCTACGACTGGTACTGCTCCGAACTACATTGCTGAACTGTGCCTTCCAGTTGGCACTCAAACTGGTCGGCAGGCTCTCCGGTCTGCCTCGCGAAATGACTTGATAATACCTTCGTTTCGAACCACCACCTGTGCTCGTCGGAACTTCTCGATTGCGGCGCCACGGATCTGGAACGCTCTTCCGCCGTCTGTGCGTGCTGCACGCGGCTATATGGTTTTCTCCAAACTCTTAAAGACGCATTTTTCAGCTGTTTGATGGCCACGTGTTGAGCGCTTCTGAGAGACTCTTAAGTGGCGCTTTATAAATGTTTTGTTACATTACATTACATTACATGAACTTTAAAATAACATTTATTGTAAATACAACCGAGCATTTATATAACGCCGCTACCCTTGGTAAGTTAGTACTTAGTACTTTTAGTCCTTCCAATGAAAGTCTGCACATTCGTCTCTGTCCATTGCCAGTCTTTCAGCCAAGCACCTCAAGAAATCGCTGTTTGTCTTCGGCCAGTTCTTCCGTGGTCTTCCCCTTTTCTTTTATTCCCCATGGATCCAGCTCTTCTTTTCTTGGTTGGCTTTTCTCTCCGTGTCCACACCAATCACGTTTTTTATCCATTTTAATCTTCTATGCCAATAGTATTCGGTAAAGTATTATCCTCTTCTCACGACCGCTCTCTTATTGTTTTATTCGGTTGGAAAAAATGTCACGCTTAAAAATGCAGATTTGGGTTGACATCTTGTGGCTGCCAGGGCCTTTGAAACCAACCTATCTTAGCTTCGATGTTAAACTCAAGTTGCTTTGAATCAAAGTAAATCATTAGCTACTGTTTAACGAAACTGCGTCATAACATAGATGATTATCGTAGGCGTCCTCCTTATTCCAGACATCAGTACGTGTAACGCCATAGCTAGATTAAACCACGTTAGGCAACTACTGCAACAACAGTAATTATTAGACCTTGCGTGCTTGTTACTGTTTAACGACTACCGTGTGGTAACAAACACCAGTAGAGTCGCCCTCCTCCTTTTTCCAGGCTTGGGACTGGCGCTGTCAGAAAGCGAACAGTGGCGGAGTTTTATTAAACCTCTTCATGCTTCTACATTATATATAAGTAGCGTCACTTCGTTTTACAGGTGTTCAATAAATCGCATTAATCTAGCACGTTCTAAGCACTTTAAGGACATCTTATGACGGTCAAGAGGTTTAACCTCGACCTTGATTTTAATGGACAAAATCTGTCTGTAACTGGCTAATTATGTAGATGGTTTCTTATCAAGAATTCTATCGTAAGAAAGATAATTAGCGTTGCCCTCCTCATTTCTCCTTGCCTCGGACTGGCGCTACCAGATTATGAAGCATTGGCGGCGTTTCAATGAGTGTCCGCTATTGAAGTGGCTTTCTGGCGGTTTGTTCTCATTCAAACAAGAGAACGTCTTCAAAGAAGTGGAGTTTAAGTCGAGGCAAGAAACACATTGAAGAGTCGCCAATGTAAACTGATCGAGTAGGAAGTGTATGTGTAATGTTACATAAGTGTGAGTGCAGTAAAATCCATTTGTTTTGCCTTCAAGTAAAGACTATGACATTGTATGAAAGCGACAGAAATAATGAAGAACATTCGACAGATCTGGTAGCATTTGCCATTTAGACACCTCTTTTCAGCATGAATTTACCTTATATAAGTACAATAAATCTGTTGCATCAATCCAAGCAAGCATCTACGTGCTACTTTCGAACGAGTTTATTGTAAGAACAGATATAATATTAAGACTCGCAAAAATGTCCAATTAACCAGATTATTATTGGGCCGTGTGAATTTGAACAATACATTGTGCAATCTTAAAAAACATCCAACTGGTCTATGTGACAAGTGAAATGTTGGGGACACCACATCATACACCCTTTCGGAACTGCAGCGTCTTAACCCTCGGGGGCTACCAAGGGGGGGGTGGTTGCCACCCCCCCTTAGGTTTTTTCATCTCAAACTTTTTCCGTATGGAATAAAAATTTGACCTTTTAGGTAGCTGTAGGGGTTCATTTACACACGTTTTGAGGTAAAATGTGAGATGATATCTCACACCGCTCAAAAGTTATACCCAATATACCCGAGGTGCCAGAGGGGGTGGATACCACACCCCCTAGATTTTCGACTATATCTTATCCGTCATTTAATATTAAGAGACACAAATTTTACCATTCTATAGGGGAATGTGGGGCTACATTTCTATGGTCACTGAGTTGACCTGAGACAACCAGGAAGTGCTCAAAATAAATAATAATACGCGTAATATGTGTGAAAAATGGCTGAATGGAAGCACTCCCCCTTAGTTTTTGTCTGTAGCATATTCATTTGTCTTCCTGGAAGAGAAACAAAGATACCATTCTTTAGAGGGAATGTAGGGCTTCATTTGCATACCTATATCATTGTCTTTTGAATACCGGAAGTGATCAAAATAAATAATAATACGCGTAATCTGTGTGAAAATGGCTGAATACAGCATTTACAACGTAAACCGATATATATGTGTGGATATATATTATGGATGTACATTTATACTATATAAACATGTGTAGGGGTGATTTTGTGTATCTTTTATACATAGATTAGTTTCAAAACACACATAATCTTATATTTGTTTATCCAAAAAGTATAAAATGTACGCAATAATATAAAATATTGCTAATTAATGGGTTCCGTTGTTAAAAGTGATGTAATTTCGAGGTGCATTCACATAATGTACAACTAAATATACCATTCTGTGCAGAAATGGAATGCTGAATCCATTGCTATATTACAAGTTATGATATGTGAAACTAAACACGAAATCCAGGGGGTGGTAACCACCCCCTCTTGGTAGCCAGTGTTACGAAAAAAGCTTGGTAGCCCTAGGGTTAATGTTATTACGTCAGATTGTTTGAGATATACTGTAGTGCATTGTAAAATGCACAGAAAAGTTATGGTAAAGTCGACATCAACAACATGAGGTGTAGTTACAAAATGCAACCCTCTAACAACGCGTTCAAACGCTGCTATAGGCCTATAATCATCAACCGCTTGTAATAAACTCCGCCACTACACTTCCGTGCGTTAGTGCCAGGTGGTGCCAGTCCCAAGCCTGGATGTAGGGGAAGGGCGATGCTAATGACCTGTGCAAACAGAGATTTAAAATATTGATCACTAATATTCATTCTTTAACGAAACAGAGTAATAAATCTGACACTGTTAATGATTCACATATTGCCATATGATAATTTGATGCAAATTAAACAATATTCCGCTGCAATTGTCCCGAATAAGAAATCCTAAAACAAAAGAACTTCGGTTACAATGCACATTACTTATAATTCTAATTATAATTATAAATAAATTTATGACATTCGATTCTTTTTCTATTTTGAAACTTTAAAGCGATTTTAGAGTTTCAAAGTAGTCAATAAATCTTCAGTTTACCAAAGGGGTTTGAAACAGAATTTAATTTAATGGATGGATGGATGCAGAGTTCAATGATATCTTAT
>JACEVL010002301.1:0-19517 GCA_020284085.1 Aporrectodea caliginosa
CGGGCGTGAAACTCCGATTCAGTGTCCTGCTTTGTAGTCGGGAGCGCCTCTGAGTAGAAACCTTGAAGGGGCGCTATATAAATATCTGAAATGAATGAATGAATGAATTGATTGTGTTATGTCTGGCAATTCGGCCGAAGATTCGGGCTCCACAAGCGCATATGTGTGGTTATATTATATTATATTATTATTAATTACTATTATAATTGCTGTTCTTATTATTGTTATTATTACTATTGTTATTACTATTATTGTTATTTTTATTATTACACATTCATTAAGCTTGATCATTAGATAGCAGCATTTAATAAATGCATAATTCTAATAAGAATAATAATAATCTGCTAATAATGATGATAACGATAATAATAAGAATAATATTACAATAATAATATGATAATAATATTTTTTATAATAGTTATCAAATCTTAAGTCATGATGTATCATAATCTTGTCTTGAACAGGAAGCAAGAGAGCTGGAGCGTTGGTTGTTGGACAAACTTAATGCCAACACTCGTCCTCCATCTGTTTCCTCTTCAAACAGTGAGGCAAGGACATGTTTCTGTTTTCACCATAAACCCCACAAACCCATGAAATTGGGAAACGTAAAATGCTCTGTCAATCTGAGCTCTAAGATAAGGTAAAGTAAGCTGAGGTAAGGCAAGGTAAAGGAAAATACCTAACCATCTTAAAGTAAGGCAAGCTGCCCTCATATGCCAAGGCTAAGAAAAATGATGCAAGTTAAATTACAATAAATTGAAGTAAGGTAAGGTACAGGAACTATCACTCGAGGTCGCTGACTGCCCGTTCAAGATGATGATACAGGTAGGGATAAAGTGAGGCAAGGTGAGATAAAATAAAGTGAGACCATTGAGAAATTCACAGCTCTTCGATCGCTGCTGGATTATGGATTATAATTAGGTTAGCTCAAATGCTCAAATCCTCTGCTCCAACTTTTGAGCAAGGCAATTGAGAAAGCATACATACTTATTTGCTCTTCCTCTCATCCTTCTGGTCATTCCTCTTCCTCCTCTCTCATTCTCTTCATTATCCTTCCTCTTCTTCATCCTCTGCCTCCCTTCCTCCTCTCTTCTTTCTCTCCCCTTCCCCTCGTTTTCTTCCCTCCTCTTCTACGCCTTCTTCCTCCTCCTTCTGTGTCTTAGAAACTTAAATTTGACCATATGATTTATGACGTAATCTTTCTCGATTTCAGTCTAACCGTTTGGTTACGAAGTTGCCTGATTACACAGTAATCCGCCGAATTCGGAATTTGAAGGAAAACGACATAAATTGTGTGATCACGAATGTTTACCAGCACGGAACAGGAAGTATACTCGAACAGCAGATGATGGAAATGTTCGCTGTATGTAGACTTCTTCTGACCTTGCACCCTGCGACCTTTAGCCCCTGTCTTCTGAACTTCACGTCTGACTCTTGTTCTGATTCCCTCAGCTGTTATTATTATTGTTACTGTTATGATTATGGTTGTTGTTGTTATTATTATTATTTTTGTGACAAAGTGAACAATTTTGCATGGTAAAGACGAGGTAAAGCAGATGATGATCTCACGTTGGACAGCTCCCACGTCTTTAGAACAGGTAGCTTGTCTCAGGTGTGTCATGGGTTCTATCCGTCAGCCTTTTATCCCAGTTCCAATAATATGCAACCTGTGCTCCAAGCACCACTGCAGTTGGATAGAGGTGAGCAGAGTAGATAATTTGGCAACACTGCAGCAGTGTGGGCTTTCGCACATGTAGCTGCTATCCAACAGCGATTGGCCTGATGCGGCCATCTTTTTTTTCAAGGCAATCAGATCTGTCCAAGATATGATTTTGTTAGCCTCGGCCGGTAGGCTCCCTTCCAACATCGGATTAACCAATTCACTCATACCCATGGCTGCCTCTCAAGACTAGTTTAAGGGAGTGCTCTAACTCCTACTATATCATGTGATCTTACTATGTACTTGTCAGTCTGAATTAGTAAACGAATATTATTTCTTTTTCCTGTTCTCCTGTTGTTATTATTACTATTATTATAATTACTGTTATTATCATTATTATTTCTGTTTATCATTATAATATTACTATTATAGTTATTATTATTACTACTACTGTTCTGATCCTTGTTCAGTGACCCTCAACTATGACCTCTGGCCTTGTTCTGTTACCTGATTCTTACTGTTTGACCTTCTGGATATTGACCTGATTATGGCTTGGTTTTGGTGTGCCATTGGTTGACACCAGCGCAGTGGAAGTTACAAATTATTATACTGTTACCCTCAGCTCTCTCTTGTTGTCTTACCTTCCCTTCACTCTGCATGAGACTTTCCATTCTGGATCATTGTCTTCATCTCTCTCTGTGTCTCTGGCTCTCTTTTTCAGTTACCCTCAGGGTAACTGTGACATTTAAGCTTAATTCTTGCCAACGTGATCTGACCTGTTTAACTTAAACTTTTTCATGCAATTGAGATATATATTTGTAGGCTTCTGTGTCTTTTTCTCTGGCTTCTGTGTCTTTTTCTCTGGCTTCTGTCTTTTTCTCTGGCTTCTGTGTCTTTTTCTCTGGCTTCTGTGTCTTTTTCTCTGGCTTCTGTGTCTTTTTCTCTGGCTTCTGTGTCTTTTTCTCTGGCTTCTGTCTTTTTCTCTGGCTTCTGTGTCTTTTTCTCTGGCTTCTGTCTTTTTCTCTGGCTTCTGTGTCTTTTTCTCTGGCTCCTTTAAAAACACAACTGCTGAAAGCAACACAAGGGCTATTAGTTTTTCCTCATATCTTACTTGAGTTTATTTTTCCCTTGTTCGTTTAAAAGTGCATGATTTATACAAAACAAAAAGAAAGCCATTGCTTGTCTTTGAATTTCTCTTGTTCTTTGCAAATGTACATTGTAAAAACATAACTTAAAGCTTAAATGCTTGTGTGTGATTGTACAGCATCCTACTTCGATGCCTGTTTTTGCCAGCATCAGAACGAAAGGGCAGTTTGGCTATACTGTTACCTGTTTGCCACATACTATACATGGAGTCATTAGCTTTACCATCACAATTGGCAGTCAGTCGACAAAATTTAGGTAAATTTGAAGTTATTATTACGGCTTATGGCTTTAAAGCAGAAAATTTTATAACAAGCTCTATTCATGACTAATGCAAGCATCACAGACATTCTTATTAAGAACTATCTTTTTAAGTATTATTTGACTGCCATTGATTTTGGAAGTCATGTACAGTGCCATTTTCTTCTGCCTCAGCTGTGCTATGGCACTATACAAATTGTCTTATTGTTGTTATTATTCTGTGTTTCAGTATGATGCAACTTGATGACGCCATCGAAAGTTTCTTATGTGAGCAACGTAGGAAGATAGATCAATGGTGCACTGAAGATTTCTTCAAGAATCTCGTCAGTTATTATCAATTACTAATTAGTAACTTCTGTTGTTGCAGTGTCTAATGCAGAAGGCATCAACCGGTTGGTGCTGCTAAGCCAAGTCATGATCAGGTCCACATCCAGATGATCAGAGGGAGAGACAGAGACGGCTTATGGTCAATAAGCAATCCAAACCAGATTGTATTGTATTCAAACATTTATAAAGTGCAACATTTATAAAGTGCTTCTAGGAGGGTGAACCATTCAGAGGCGCTCCCAATGTGCAAGGCCATGAGAGAAGAAATAGGTTTCGAGAAAAGCAAAGGAGGAGGGGTTACCAGCTAGAATTTGAGAGCGAGTAGATGGAGACAGCGCATTCCAAAGAGATGGACCAATTGAGACAAAAGACCAGGACTGAGCCATACTAGAACAGCAGATCAAGTCTGTTTGAAGAAGCGAAGTGGATGATGCGAGGAGGCTGAAAGATGCCATCAGCTACATATTTCGGGGCAAGACCCCATTGTGTCTTGAAGACCAGAATAAGGATTAGGTCAACTTCACAGTCAATTTTCAACTTCACCCTGACACAGTTGAATTCTGTTGTGTTGTAATGTAGTGGTGGCTAATAAATTCAAAATACTAATAATACCAATTAATAATAATAACTACTCAGATGCAGGCTCAAACTAGTGGCAAAAGATTATACAAAGACTTGTTCAACTGTTGGAAGCAAAAGACGTGCAATGATTCTTGTTACTATATTTATTACTTTTATTTACTATTTTTATTATTGTTATTATTATTGTATTTATTACTATTTTTTATCATTAATACCCTTATTATTATTACTATTATTATTAAATGTTTTGCATGTCATGAATTGATGATGGTGCTGAGCAATTGTGAGTGAATGACTCTCTTAACCCTTTCAACCCGGCACTCCCAGGCGTTTTGGGTTAACGAAATCGATATATCAGTTTCTTGGGTTGAAAGGGTTAAGGTTCCTAAACAGTAGCTGTCTCAAGGAAGAGGATTGAACCTGCATTCTCCACATTACAAGGCAAGCGCTGTAAGCAATAAACATAAACACCTGACCGGCAGCATATCATTTGGTGTTACCAGGTAATGGTCATGTCGTTTTTCTTACAGGTCCAAACACAGATTGCTGGAAAGCAAGAGAAAGATACTAATCTAGGAGAGGAAGTTGAGCGAAACTGGCAAGAAATCCTAGAGGGCTCCTTTCTCTTCAACAGAAACGACTTGGAGGTAGATTTTGTAGTGCACTCTTTTACTAGCTCTACCAGTTGTAAATTACGCCTGAAAATATTGACGTTAACTTTTTCGCCTTGGTTTTGGAGCGCCATTGGTTGATGCCTTGTGCATTAGACATTGGTGCAATCGAAGTTAGAAATTGCAATACAATTGTCAGATTTGATTATTCCAGATTATTCATAAAAGAATTCCACAAGACGTTACCAAAACAGTCTAGTGGTTTGCATACTTAACTGTCAACCAAGAGGTCGAGGGTTTGAATCTCCCGAATCGAATCCCCAGAAATTAGTGTCGACATTTCTGCTTTACCTGCACCCTCAAGCCAACTCGGCTATAATGAGTACACTGAACGTACGCTGTCGGTATTAAACAGTGAGGAAGAGGACTGTCAAAACACCATCATATGCCGCGCTAAGAAAATGAAGTCGCCAACACTTCATACTGCCTTATAGGTTACTTTATAGCTGCTTTGAAGGTTAGCCTCTAACTTAAAAGCCTTCTTTTGTGGGTTTATGAGATTTATTACAACACGTCTTCTGACTGCTTTTGACAGATTGCAGAATTGAGAAAGATTACGTTTGCAGAGTTCAGTAAATTCTGTAACAGTCATCTTCAGCAGAGCTCGACGCGCAGAAAATTGAGCGTGCAGGTTTGTTATTCTAAACCAAAAATCTTACTTGTTTTATGTCTTAATGATGATGATAATGATAATAATAATATATAATAATAATAATAATAATAATAAACCGGTGGCGCTTGGAGCAGCGAAGGTCTGCAATTCATATTAAAGTTGGGAAGCCGGGTAACGGACGCAACCCACGATCCCTTGGAGACATTGTACTTGTTCCAGTGTATCTCAGTAGCCCTTAACAGAGGAATGCCATCTGCATCTCCGGATCATTGCCACCGCTCTCTAAGGTCTGCTGACTTTCAGATAATAATAATGATAATAATAATAGAAATAATAATAATAATAATAATAAAGTGCTTGAGGGGTCATAACTACCTTGGAAAAAATAATTATAGAAATAATGATAATCATAGGTCCCTGAGGATGCTTTTTGTCTCGGGGCAATAATAATAATAATACACCATTAAAACGATTTCAACTAGTCTTATATTTTCATCAACATATTGAGGAAATGCAATTTTCTCCGTCATTCATAATCGTAATCTCAAGATCTCCACATCACGTAAAAAACGGAATCATGGCAACCAGCTTATTCGCAGGTGCTTAGTCAAAACAAAACTGATAGGCAGTGGTTATCATGTAGGGACCTTGAGCAAATCGCTCTGTGCGATCGATTGATGCTAGTGCCATTAGGTTATTAGGTCATTAGATAGTAGTGCATAATAAATGCATAATAATGTATTCTCCCTTGTTAACACTTTTATAATGAGAGTAGTAAATCCAACTGGGAACTGATGCAGATCATCGTTAAAGTGTTCAGGGTGTTTATAAATAACAAAATGCAATAAATATCCTGTGCAGATTGTTGGAACGGTTCCAGTGCCGACGACAGTGGAAAAACCTGAAGCAAAACCAGCAGCAAAGAAGAAGCGCCGAAGTGGTAAAAAGACAACAAAACCAAAAAAAACACCACAACGGCGTGATAAAGACGCAATCCCAAAAACTTTCAAAGATTCGCGAGGCAACACCTTCATCAAAGACGTCACCGCTTTCAAAATCAAATGTGATAAATACCCTGATTCTCACATTACTTAGAAAATCAGCCAGAAACGTTCTTGGGGATTTATTTTCACTGATGTAGATACTGTTTTTTTATATCTGCATTGGCTGCTGGCTGTATGTTCTGAACATGAATGTTAGAGCAGCTGATGAGCAAATTGCGGGACAAAAGTAGGTCAAGCAGGGGACCCGACAGTTAAGAACTGCAGATGATCTATGTCAGAAATATCGTAAATATTTGTTGCTAAGTATATTTTATGCAACTACTTAATTATTAATAATCTGCAATGAAGCGAATACCCTTGGAAATGCTTAACCCACTGGAGCTTAGGTCTGCAAGATTAAAGATTTTATGTTGTACATTTAATGTTTGCATATTTTGTGGTTGACTTGTTATTCTAGTTGATGAAATTCTTACACTAGAAAATTTGGGCATTATTTCAGTTATCAGTAGGGCTGCATTTCGATTAATTTTTTTAATCGCGATTAATCGCACGATTAAAAAAATTAACGCAAAGATTAACGCACATTAATTGACTTTTTATGTTTATTTTTAAGGGTCTAGAATTCAAATAATTTAATCAAAATTCTAAAGCAAGTTTCTCAATCTTTAACTGAAGCAGTCTAGGATGCTCACTTTTTATTGGAGATAGTCCCGTATAGGCAGATAACACGTTCGGAAGGAACACTTGTGGCCACAGCCCGCAGGAGCTAGATCTTTCCTTGCTACAGAAGCTAGGAGCCTAGGACTTCGTGGGCTATATAGTATGCTCCTTCCACCACTGCAGTGGACAAGAATCCACGTCATTCTCCAGCGCATCTTTGTAGAGAAGAAGCGCATCTGAATTTGATTTTGCCCGAGAAATCAACGTTTTATCATCATCATCAGATGATGATGATGAATATTCACCGTCCTTCGATTTTCCGAGCCACATGAAGGCATGTGGCAAGACAATGACGAATTACTTTGGTGGTATAGAAATCCTCGGTTGCAGTATAATTGACCACTACTTTATCAGTTTTAAGTAAATTGTTCATCCATAACTGTTTTGTGTATTTTCTTTGACTCCGCAATGTTCGACACAAATCAACCTTTTATTTTTAATCGACGTGTGTCTTTGATGTCAACAAACGAATTAAAAGAACATGCACCGGAGTACCTAATGTGCGCATGCAGGAGAGAGTGAGTAGTGCTGAGAGACTCAACAGAATTGGACGATAATCGATAACCGATTATATGAGAAATATTGATTATAAGAACTTAAATTTTTTATTACACTTTTTTATTTGAGGCTTTATATCCAGAGAATTTTAACGCGTTATTTTTGCGTTAAAATAATTAATCGCAAAATTTTTTAACGCGTTAATCGCGGGCGTTAACGGCGATTAACGCGCAGCCCTAGTTATCAGTTTTTCATACCCATGATATACTGTATGTGCCTGGTGCTGATAATTAAGAAAGATGCATGATACACGGAATGAAACATGCGATAATGGCCACACATGCATCTGTGAGCCTATTGTGAGAAGTTAACAAAATGTACAGTTAGTTTTAATGGTGATTCAGTTTTTGGAATACTGATATGACTAATGTGAAAGGACAAAGTTCAAAATAATGAAGCATTACATGATGATAAATTGCACAAATTAGTCAAGCAAAGACATTTTCTTATATTGGGCTTTGTGATAGCTTCATTTTGAGAAGACCAGCCGAGTAATTTTCTGTATCTTAAGCAAAAAGGATGTTGGTTTGCCAACCGTTTTGAGATTTTTAAATGTGTTGAGTCGTCTGCCTGTACCCTGTAGGCCTATTCTAGGCTTCAATCTGTTTGAAGACTGTTGTCTGCAATAGAATGACTTCTCACAGGTCAAGGTTGCTTTGCGTACAATCGCGTAAAATGACAAACCATGAATCCTGCATGCAGCTGTGACATAGTGCAGACTATTAACTTCATTAATATTGCAGATAATACTATGGCACGCAGTATCGATAAGTATCGATAAACTATATCGTACAAGAAAACAGACTGGTTTAACGTTAGAGTTGATGAAAATTGGCTACACTGAAGCAGAAAATATGCTGACAAAAATAAAAAAATTAATATACGTAATCATCCAGTATTGGATAAGAGTTTGACTGGATGTTGGAGGAACGTTGAAGAGGCAACAACAGATGAAGACGTACAGGAAAAGTGGTGGCATTTAGGAGGACCAGGCTAGTAAAGTCTAAGTCTGTTAACGAAAATTTACCCGTAAGCATATTGTTTCTAGGAAAAACCATAGCAACCCCTCGGTTGAACCAAGATCTGACCGGATGTTGTCAAACAGATTTTCTCTGAAACAATGAATTCAGTGAAAGACAATTGCTTAGGATTTCAGATCCACTCCTCAATACTGATTGCTCTGACAATGAAGATTCACTTTAAAATGTTTTAAAATGTTTAACTGTATATATTCTCATAATTGAGACTAAGTGTTGGTGCTGTGGTTGTTCCAGCATCGAGACTTGTATGATATTTATTAGTCTTTCATGATGTAACATATGTGACCACAGCCAAGAAAAGGGACCACTTGTTGCGAATGGACTTATTAACAGTTTCCATAAGCATATACCTTAAGGAAACCAGGCTAAAGTTTCAGAGCTTTTGGCCCTAAATTTATGCACTTTTAAAGAAAATATAAAATATCATTTTGCAGGAAATCGTCTATAAATATTTATCCGGTCTCTATAAAATGCGTTAATAACTTTCTATAGCCTTAATGCATCATGTGGGATAATATAGTTTGTTATACAGCGAGTCTTAGCCTCAGATGCATTAATTAGACACCAAAAGCAATAATAAAAGTATTATGAAAAAGACTATTTTCAAGCTGCTCCCTTTTCTCTGCTGAGGTTGCATATAACGAACGGTTGTAACTGTAATTTTTTGGTTGATGCACTGGTGTGTTGCATAATTTGCTTTCATGTAAAGAGTTATTTCAAGGACTGAAGTGGTTAACCTTTGATGCAAATTGAAACTGGTTTCTTACAACGAACAGCATTAGCAACACTGTTGCATCAAGTGTGGAGAAACTCCAAGAATAAATGTATTTTTGTATACACGGGTATTTCTATATCTAGTCTTAGAAAGAAATGTGACACATTCCTGAAACTGGTATCCTAGCTGTCAATTTGTTATTTGATTTGAAATGCATTCCATAGTATCTGTACTTGTACTTTTCACCATCTTTAAAAAGCTGAGACACTTGCTAACAACACACTTGACTCACTCGAGTATCCCATTGTGTTGGACTATTTAATTGTCCTTGCTGACATGAGCACTGGTTGACAGCATGCAAATTATCCAATTCCTTATGCGTGCACATGTAGATTATATTATACATTTGGTAATTAAATTTTCATCTTAATAGGAGGCTTTAATAACTGAATAGCCTTCCTGTATTGAAATGTCTTGTATTAAAATGATGAGTACATGCAAATTAAAGCATGGGCTTGGGCACATGCTCCCTGGAACCTGGGGACCAAGTTTCCACTTTGGGCTGAAGGAATGTTCCCTACTGTTAAACCCTTGATTATGCAATTACAGTAATGGAACCTGTTTGATTTCAAATGTACATGCTATTGTAGACTATTCTACATGGTCGTAATAAAGTAAAACAGGTGGTTGTTAGCCTTTTGTGAAAGACATGGATGCATGAGCTTTACCATTATTACTGAGAGTATTATGTGATCGTATTATAATGATCGTTAACAACGTATTTGACCAAAGTCTCTTCTGGTGTTTCACATAGTCTAATAGTTGCAATTGTATTGCATTATAATAATGGTAGCAATAATAATGATGATGATGATGTTAATACTACTACACTACTGGGTCATTCCGTCTCAATTCAACCAATTTTTCACAAAGTTCCAGGTCGACCATCTCGGATTTCAATGAAAATTTCACAGAATGTTTATTATGGTATTAGAGGAAGGTGTGCAAAATTTTAGAGCAATATGTGAAGAAAGTTTGAAGATATTGAGTTTCAAAGAGGTATGGGGTGACCTCGTTTTTGACGTTTTGGAATGCGCATCTAAATTTGTAGTGACTTTCAGAAGCTCATAACTTCATTAATATTGCAGATAATACTATGAAATTTTCAGGATATTTAGTCTTTGTTGTTTAGATGAAATGCTGAAGAAAAGAATGGTCAGTGTTGAAAACTGTGATACCATGACCCATCTGAAAATGGTAAAAAAAACCTCGTGCGTGTCTGATGATCATACTTTGCAGCCCTGCCATGACCAAACTGATACTGTATTAAAGAATGTTTTAACAACCCATAATGCTAATATACTTTCTCTACAAAAGATGCAGAAATTTTTTATTTCTGATGCATGTCTGCTACCATATGGCCTTCCAAAAATGGAAAATTGTGTTTCGAAGACAATTTTCAAAGCCAAAGATCATCATGTTTGATAGGTCATGAAGAAATGCAACTTGCAGCTCAGAGACTGTAAGTTCACCAAAAATGGTGATGGTGTCTCTTCTTGTTTATTTTATACCTTTATTTCAGACGTGGCAGTGTTTTGTGCATTCACGAGTTTATAATGGGGTCATTTCCATAGCATTATATTGTGAAAAAATCTCTAATGAGTCAGTTTACTCAGATTTCAATCTCTACATCTTCCTCAGTTCTTGAAGTTATTTTGTAGATATCTACCACAGTGAGTCATGTGAAAGAAAGAGATCTAAATATATACATGTCCAAATAATAAAACGTCTAAATTGGCTTCTGTGCAATGTTAGCAAATTTATAGATTAAAAACCAAAAGTAACACCACCCAGATTCTTGCATATTTGGAAAGAGTACAACAAACTGAATACATGAAAACAATTTCAGTCCTCTGGCTCATTTCCTGGCCTAGATATGACAGTCCAAACTTGGTGAATCAAAAACGTTTTCGCGAGAAAACAACATGATTCACCAAAGTTTGGACTGTCATATCTGGAGCAGAAATAAGGAAGACTGAAATCATTTTGTGCTTTCATTGTCTTTCAAATATAAATTTGACCTCTTTGCAAGCCATATGCTAGACGTTTGACATGTGGACATGAATATATAAAATTTGCTAACGATCACAAGTAGCACTTCAGTATATTTGCATTGCGACAGTTGGGTAAATCAGATTTCTTTCATGTACTCACTGAAATCTGTTAAACGGTCATGGCAGAGTCTGTCAAGGTATAAAACAAGATCAGACATCACCTGACACAGATTTTTCTGAAGCTACATTTCACCATGATTGATAAGCTATTCGAATGCAAGCTGCGATTCCATCTTGAATCCACTCATCAGATGCAACAGTAAGAGGCAGTCTCTGCGTCTTTGAAAGTATTAACTATGATGGCGCGAACTCGGATGCCAGATATCGAGCGGTCATCAGTAACAGTCATCGGGTACACTACGGCAATTTTGCAGTTTCGAATGGTCATGTTATCATGATCTTCGGCACGATTTTCAACTCGTACGGCATTTCAAACTGAAATTGCTTCTTCGGCATTCATAATCACATATCTGCAATATTAATGAGGTATGAAATGAGACAAGTCTAATCCTCTTAAGCGTCATAATACCTGCTGCTCTGTGAAATTTTCATAATAAATATTCCTGATGGTCGACCATTGGAGCCACTGGTTGAATTGAGGTGGAATGACCCTACTACTACTTCTACTAATAATAATAATAACGTTAAATGAATGATGATGATGCTAAGTAAGTAAGTACAGTAGGTATGTGCTTTATTGAACCGTCTGCAAAACATAATTATTAAAAACAATTATGATAACAGAAAAAGGTATATTTTCTGGTAGTTTGAGAAGCCAGACACGTCTGCGAAGACTATCCATTTCAAAGGTGCACTCTTTCTTACTTGACATAATAATTTTCTAAGCCCTCTGGATTTTACCCTGTAGGTCCAACAATAAAAATATAGATAATATAACATACTTTGAGTTTAAAATAAGAGACCATCCAAAGTTCCCGTATGAACGAAAATGTCACATAAGGGGAGGTGAGGTTCAAGTTCTTTTCCAAGCCATACTTGGGTGACCACTGCCTTTTCAAGAGGTATTGATATACGTAGTGACTACGTATGCATGTAAGTGTGTATGCTTGCATATATATATATCTATATACATTCATTCATTCATTACTTGAATTTATATAGCGCCTCTTCAAGGGAACTACTCAGAGGCGCTCCCAACCCCAGCGCGGCCAAATAGGACCATTTTAAGTTGAGAGAGGAATGTCTGAGAAGGGGTTCTAGGAAGGGAGCGGAGGACCAGAGGGAGGCCATTCCAGGTTGAGGGGCCAACCACAGAGAACGCACGGCTCTGCTTGGTGGAGGTGCGAGCAAAAGGGACAGAGAGAAGACCATGTTCAACCGAACGGAGGGAGCGCGAGCCCCGAGCACTGAGGGTGGGGCTACAGAGCTCAGTAAGGTAGACAGGAGCGAGGCCCAGCAGGCAGCGCCAAACTAAGGCAGCTATCCTGTACTCGATTCGTTGCCTAAAAGGGAGCCAGTGAAGAATGTCATGCATATAGCTGGAGATGTGGTCGAATTTGGGTAAGCGGCCAATAAGGCGGGCTGCAGAGCATAAGACGCGATCCAGACAGTTCAGTCGGACAGCCGGGAGGCCAGCATAGAGAGAGCAGCAGTAGTCAAGTCTGATGGCTACAAAAGAATGGACAAGGGTAGCAGAAGCAGTAGAACTTAGCGAGCGAGCGATAGCGCGTAGTTGGCGCAGCTGATAATAGCAAGCGCGGCTGAGAGAGTGAATGTGAGGAGCAAAGGTGAGCTCCTGATCCAGAGTAACACCAAGGTCACGGACCACAGAGGAGAAGACAAAATGAGGAAAGGCGGTAGCAAGGGCAGCGATATCTAGCTTAGCCAGCTGCTGGCGGGTTCCAAGCCAAATGAATTGAGGTTTAAGGAGTTGAGGCGGAGACGGTTGGACGACATCCAGGCCCCAAGGATTCCATGGCCAAACTCATAGCGCGGACGGTTACAACAGCGTCGGAGGCGAGGCAGTGTTGGTAGGCCTGAACGTCATCTGCGTATAGCTGGGTCAGCATAGCGTGAGAGGCAAGTAAAGAGGCGAGATCAGAGGTATAAATTATGAAGAGAAGGGGACCCAAGACGGAGCCCTGGGGGAGACCATAGGGGCAGGGGCCCATCGGGACCTAGAGGACCCATGGACCACACTGAAAGGAGCGCTCACTAAGAAAAGATCTTAGCCAGAGGAGCATGGTACCAGAGAGGCCGAAGGATATATGCAACCGTTCTAGCAAGATATCATGGTCCACAGTGTCAAACGCTGCACTGACATCAAAGAGAGCTAAGAGTGTCAGTTGAGAGCGATCGATGGCACCGTAGACATCGGAAAGGAGACGAAGAAGTAATGTATCGGTGGAATGACCTTTCCGGAAGCTGGACTGGATCGCTGGTAGCAGGTTTTTAGTCTCAAGGTACGATGTAAGCTGGAGGGCGGCTATCTTCTCAATGACCTTCGAGACGAACGAGACATTGGCGATAGGTCGGAAGTTGACTGATTTGTTTGAATCTAGTCCCTCACACTTCAGAACGGGGACCAGGATAGATCTTTTTGAGGCGCCGGCAGGACGCCCTCACGGATGGAGCTGCTGCATAGGACGGTGAGGAGCGGAAGAAGGACGTCGACGAACTCCTGCAGCAAGGAAGTAGGGAGGGGGTCAAGTTCACAGGATTTAGGAGGGGAGGCGAGAATGACTCTGCGTAGTTCATCAGTGGTGACTGGGGTCACATTTGACAGAGTGAAGGCTGTAGGAGGATAAGCTGGTGGGGGGAGTCGGCGGTGTCCTTCCGGATGTTAAGTACCTATGCATGTGTGTACGCATGTTTGTCTATATGTATCTACATGTATGTATGCATGCACTGCATGTATATGTATGCATGCACTGAGTTTTTAGGAGATTTTCCTCATTCCATTAAAACCTAACTTTTAAGTCTGGAGCATCATATGAAAGCTGTTCACATGTCATGCAGGAGTCCTGGAAATGGGACCTTAAGCAAACACTGCAAGCAGCGGCATCTAAATAAAACAGCACTCAGCCTCTCCTTGCCTGCTGCCCTTACCCCTCGCTCATTCACTTCCTCAACAGTTGCTTCCTGACAGTCGCGCAGCAGCGACGGCGAATGGAGCTCGGTATTGAGCGGATCGCTGAATGGATGCGGTCCAATAGACCGGCTCAACTCCGAGAAGACGGACTTTCTGTGGTACAAGACTAGCAGACGGTGTCTCCATCTCGACACCGACGCGCTGAATGTCTGTGGGGCCCTCGACCTCTGTGCGTGATGTCGGCGCCCTGCTGGAATCTGATCTGTCCACGAGGCGCCATGTCGCGTCGACCGTCGGCTCTTGCTTTCGCCAGCTCCGTCTCATCAGGACAGTGGTGTGGTCTCGAGACCGCGGTCTTGGTCTCGAGACCGAAAAATGCGGTCTTGGTCTTTATACCCCGACGTAACCCTTGCAGTCGATCGAGTCGAGTGTATACGATCGACTTGGCTCGGCCGACGATCGACTTCGTCGACTCGCCGACCTTTCGACGACTCGATCGACTTGGCTCGGACTCGATCGACTTCGTCGACTTTGACAGTAGTCTCTTGGCGAAAATTGCTGACGACTGTTGCATTCTTATATTCCAGTAGCTAAATTACTCATGAATTTCAATTGACACTCTTCTTCAAACTGTCAATCTGTGATTGAACTGGTAAGTAACATTTTCAGGTGTTATAATTATATCGTGTGTTCCTATGGTTGACTTGCCTAAGGATTAAGCCTCGCCTAATCTGTCACTTGATCGGCTAGGGTTACAATAGAATCTCCTAAAGTACGGTACAGAAATTAGTAGGCAGCTCAACAAATAAGACTGCAGACGGATGTAAGGCTTACAGTGGCGTCTACCAATGGGGGGGTTTGGAGACCGATCTCCATCGAACTTCAAAAGTGGGGGGTTGACCGGTTTTTGGCCGAAAGTGGGGGGGTTTCACTTTTTCATGTTACCTCTTTTCTCCTGTATGGTTGTGATAATATTAACCTACATTAAACCATTATCGTTTGATCGAAATTCTCTTATGTTTCCATAACAGTAGCAAACGGCTTGTACAACAGAACACTTACTGCACAGCCTGCACTGCCATGGGGTGGGGTTGGAGACCCCGTTATATCAAGGCATGGACCCCTGGGTATACCAGGCGTCCGTGTATCAAGGCAGCACTACCCTTACGAGTCTACGATCAACGGGCCAAAGGCTTGCGGATATACCGGCCAAACATTTGGGGAGGGATGAGGACCCTGAGGTTGCTGCGCTAATGACATGGCGGCCCAGACTGGCAGCGTTCTCAGCTGCTAGTCTGCAACCTGTCCTGCATCATGTGTGTCATCACTTCGGCTGTTCTCTGGCTCAACTTTCGAAATGGACAATCTCTAGCCTATCTTTGAAATGTCCATTCAGTTTGTGGCGGACATTTCAAATGAATATATGCATAGGAGTCATATGTTATAGATTACGTTGGACTCGCGAATATATGAACGCGTTGCGAGTTGATTCATTTAGCCTACTTTATTTCTTCTGACTTCTGAGTGAGTATTGGTTATGAAATGATACACAATGATATAGCCTACAGGGACGTGGTGGTGTAGCGGCATGTTCTTTGTCTTGTAACCGGAAGGTCGCAAGTTTGAATTTACCTCAAGCAAGTTGAAGCAACTGTGTAGCGACCCTGGACAAGTTGCTCACCCTTAGTTGTCTGTGAGGAAGCAGGAAGGCAATGGGAAACCACCCACTCATATAATCATTTTATGCCACCCCGGGTGGCATAAAAAACCGATGGATCTGCCTTCAGGTAGAGAACTCATCATCATCATTTATCATCATCATCATCGTCGTCGTCGTCATAGGCGTAGCTACTTTGAGGCACGAGGAGGCAGTTGCAAGAGGAGGAGGCAGTTGCCTCCTCTTCCTTTATATACTGGAACTTCCATTGACCAATGACCTAAATGGCCTGGATTTTGTCAATGGTCTGTGACGGAGTTGCCTCCTCTTGAATTTAAGTCTCGCTACGTGCCTGATCATCATCATCATCATCATCATCATCATCATCATCATCATCGTCATCATCATCATCATCATCATCATCATCCATTCCTATAGCAGTGTAGCTACATTTCAAATAGCCTAGCTAATAACAGATTTATCGATTGTGCGCAAATCATTGAAATCAGAGGCAGTGTCCTTCGTCTGTATAGCCAGATAGCGTATCAAAGTCATTCTAACTAAATAATTAGCCAGATTGACTCCAGACTTCAACTTGGTATATAGATAAACCCCATAAGAGGTCCTTAAATACACTTATTTAGAGAATTTCTCTCTAAATTTGTTATTTCGCCAGCCGGAGACCAAACGAAAATGTTTTAACTTTCATGTCTTACATTCTTAAACAGTTTTAATCCGATTGACTTCAAACTTGACCTAGATAAGGTCACAAGGAGTGAAGGATTCCAAATAACATGGTATCAACAGACGTAAAATTCATCCCAATGATTATTTTATATCTTTTTTGCCCAGTCCCATGTTGTGTCAGGGTTAGAAGGATCATTTCTTACGGTACTGACATTCTTCACAGAGAAAAAGTCCAGGTAAAGGGATATGTGTTTGTTGGTATTCATTATTAGCCTATAACTCAACAAATTAAGAACAATTATAGGGGCATATTAGATGCTAATATTTATATTATATATATATATATAGGCCTATTATATATATATATTATATATTATATATATATATAAACACCGAAAGCACTGAAATTAAATTAAAGTATCTAAATAATTTAAAATATTTTTGTGAAAATTTAAATTGACTAAATTATTTTTAATGTCTGATAAAGGTCCCGGAATGCTGCCTGACCGTTCCGGCCGAAAAAAGCACTGCACCGAAATGCGTATTTCAGAGGTCAAATTTTTGTGGGGCCCAGTTGGGGGGGTTAGTTCTCCAATGACTACTGGGGGAGGTTAGACGCCACTGACTAGAGGACATGTAATGTCTATATTAATCCGCATCTATAGGCGCTATATAAATCTTCGTAATGAATTAGAGTTAGCTCAAGAAATTTTCAAAGTGCCCACCTCATTAGGCCTACTGAAGTTAGAGGTTCAGGCTTCGAACCTCTTGGAGGGTTCTGTCACAGTTCAGCATATGCTCCAGATTATAATAATAATAATATCTTTTCTTTAATTAAGCGCCTGACAAACTGCGCTGTACATTTACATGTTATGCAATTGAAACAATCTTAACTATAGTTAACTACTAACAGAACAGACAGCCTGCAATACACGGCGCTAATAGCAGCCTACAAAGCATATCCGCCCTACGAGGCTCTCGAACTCGGTACCTCTCGCTCTCTACGCCAGTTGTCATCCAATGCGCTATCGAGCCCCCCCATAGACATACAAATGCTCCAAAATTCCAATTGAAATCGCCTGTTAAAATTGCAAGTATTTTTCCACGAATGCACATGACACTAATTGTACTTCATGTATGATATTGCCAATCTAGAAGGCAACAATGTAGGCATTTTTGGTTTTGAAAAGATAGGGCGTCTAGGCATGAATCGTGGGCGCCAGCTGCGGCTATCATTAATAGTCACTGTAGAGTGGACCAAAATCGTGCCGCACATCCGAGTGTGAAGTGTACGCATTAAGTCTTGTTCTAACGTAGGCCCCTACAGACTTTCGAACGTTTTAAGATCATCGTTATAACTGACCACAGAGCTCAAATTTCCTGAAACTATGGTATTCTTAATGCATCTTAATCGCTCCAAATTTTTATCGTAAAACTGTGAAAGAAGTATCTATAACTTCCACTAAAAGGAAAGCGACAAGAAGTTCATTATTTGCACGGAACTTCATATTAGGTTCATACGGTAGGTCACAGACAGAAAAGGAAGGGATGGAAAATTGAGGATGGGGAAAAAAGAAGGAAGGAAGGAAGATGGAGAGTCATAGAAACTGGAGTGGAAAGGACAAGGGAAGAATCAAGGGTATGCAGAGAAAGAGAGCAGATGGCTGTAGAAATTAATCTTTAAATAATCAAAAGAAATATGTAGTAAGTTTTTTATTACATTTTATTAGCGTTGTAAGTTAATTTATAAGACGCTCTCTTAACACAGAGATATACTGAAGTCCAGGATCGACAATGTTCAAACCATTAAAGCGCATCTCCAAGTTTGTTGTCGGGCTGCTATGCAACTGTATTGTGTAAACACTGATTAGCGTACAAAGAGCACGAACTCCGAGATAAATTCAAAGCAACATCTCCGTAATGCTTTCTGCGCCACAAAAGTCGTGCAAGCGAACTCTGATTTAGACAACGCAACATCGAACGAAGTCTCTTGCTACAATAATGCTGTCACAACCAACGGGCGAATTCTTTATGCTTTCTTAAAAGGGTACGGCAGGACAAAGCCGCTGAAAATAGAAGTCCAAAGTCTTGATAAAGGAGGAGGGCGACGCTATTCAACTTTGCAATGACATAGCGTCGTTAAACAGAGACTATACCAATTTATGTGTACTGTTAACAATGATATACTTATATACTTACAAAATTAATTATAAGTATACTTGCTGGTCTCTTTGCTTGCTCCTCGCTGCGAAGCTGACCGCCAATGTTAACCTAACCTATATCGAATGACACATATTATGACCCAATGTTTTAGTCTTTTTCTGCACAAAGCAAGTTTGAGGCTAGATTGACAGCATGCAACAAATTGGCGACGTTGTTCTGCGGTCAAAAGCCAATGTGAGATCTCCACAGCTAGTATATACAGACGTGAGCTCCACTAGCTTCCAGTTGCTGATCGTGTGCTATTCAAAATTGCTACGCTGGTTTGGAAGGCTACGACTGGTTCTGCTCCGGACCGGACTACATTGCTGAACTGTGCCTTCCAGTTGGCGCTCAAACTGGTCGGCGGGCTCCGGTCTGCCTCGCGATCGGAAATAACTTGATGATACCTTCGTTTCGAACCACCACTCGTGCTCGTCAGGACTTCTCGATTGCGGCGCCACGGATCTGGAACGCTCTTCCGCCGTCTGTGCGTGCTGCGGCTACATAGTTT